>AYEL01086231.1:0-89503 GCA_000484575.1 Olivierus martensii
ATCTAACTAGATCTGAAAATATAGATCTGTATTTCTGGTTTATTATTTACTCTTGTACATCAACATATGTGGTTATAATATATAAATATATATACACACATATATGTATATATAATATGTTAATAACAATTTACTTTATAAATTTAAAATAAAATAACAGACTTTTTGATTTATAAAGTGCATATTCCCTTTACCTCTTTGACAATAGCCATAAAATCGTTGATTTTATTAAAACGAAACCTCGCATGAAAGTTATCATCATTATAAACGGTAAATTTGTATCTTTCTCGGAATATCCGTCCTCTATTAAGATAAATGTAATCCAAATAATCTAAATTGAGATCATTTTCAACTTCGAATTCGGAGATACTGTAGTCTGCCATATTGTTTTGCTAGTAATCTGTAGAATAAATTTTAATCCGCCCAAATTCGGCCGGTTAAGTTAGTCGGTAGTTTATCCTAGAGATTTGACATCGTGCAACGCAGCAAGCTAAATCTGCAGATTAAAGCCAGTTTTAATCTGCAGAATAAGACTCGTGCAACTGACCCTAAACGAATTAAACTAATACCTGATGGCATTTTAAGTTATTGGGCATTAGAAAATTATTATTTCTTACTTAAGTTTAGTAATAAAAAATTCCTAAAAGCTTAAGAATCCTAGCTAAAACATATGCTTTTGGGAAGATATGAATGCAAACTTTGTTCTCCTTTAATTAATGTTAGTCGCTATTATCTTTCAGAGCGATATCATGCGAACAATATGCGATAATTTCGCAGAAAAACATTTAATAGGAAGATGACTTAATAAACTTTCTAAATGACTCTGTATATTAATCCCTGTACGAGTATACGACCGCACTGCCCTAGATCTACAAAGCATTACTAATAAACTGGTTTTAATAAATTTAAATGCAGATCTTCATTTGGAATTTTAAATGAATCAATTGTCAAGTTTCTTTACGAAATTACGTAATTTTTACGGAAATTTATTTACTGGTATGTCTGAACTTATTTTATAAAAAAAAAAAATTATACACAAAAAGGAGAACTTTGTTTATATAGAGTGAAGAAAAACTTTTGCGTACTAGTAGGTGGCATTGAAACAAATCAAAAATATCTATGAACATATGGTCTGAATGGCACCGTTTTGAATTAGGACCCTTTAAAGCTAGCCAATCACAATCGAACATCAGAAGCGCCGTTGCCACGCGTTGCGTCGCTCGCTTTCTTACTACCCGACTTTGTATGCTCGATTGTGATTGGTTAGCTTTAAACTGTCCCTACTCGAAAATGGTACCGCTTAGACTATGCCCAAACGTGGCTGGCTGATTGGATGTCCCTTCTTCAGTCGAACCACTGTACCGATTTCTATAAGTGGTATCGTTAGAAAGATCTAATTTTCAGATGTCTGCAACAGCCAAAATTATTTGTTGTTATTAATAATTTACAAATTAAAGAATAAAAATAAAATTGAAATTGTAGTTCTTTTAAAAAGACAAAGTCCTTAGATGGCGCTGTAACGTAATAATGGATGCCAATTTTTGATTCTTCTCGATGTTGGGATTCCCTATACGAGTTCGGAGGTATATTTCGTCGTTATACACAGTATTATTAAATTAAATCACAAGATTATATTTCCGTTCATTTATATGAGCGGGTAATTTCTATTATAAATAAATTCTCATTTAGTGCTGTGAATTCACTTATTTTCCCAATGCATCTCACACATTTCGAACTGAATAAATGTCATTAAGTTTGTAAGTTAATCTTTTTACAAATTTCATGTATTTTTCTATTTCCAGATAGTTATGTCTGGTCAAAATTTCCAGAATGTAAACATTTACTACTTAAACATCAATGTTATGTTAAAAACGATATTTAGAAAGCGGTAGACATTTTGAAATACTGTATTCGTTTCAACAAACAATTTTACAGTTTCTCTAGCCAAAACAAAATTAAATGGAAGAGGAAAATCGTTAAAGTTTGAATCGATTTTCTATTGATAAAATATTACTATAATTAATCCGAATTTCTCGTAATTCTATCAATAATACAGCTCTAGGGTTTTTCATTAAACAAAATATTAATTTGATATTATTAAATTAATATATTGATTGATGATTTTGATAAAAATATTCGTTGTATCGTTAAATCTGATACGAGAGATTTTTTCCATGAGCTTGAATTCGGTTATGGTTATTCAATATGAGCTTAAAAATAATGGATTACTTTACATACGAATGCCATAAAATTTGAAAAATTCATTTAAGTTCAGGAACAAACTCCACAATGAAAGTTACCTGATTTATACTTGTCGACAGCATCGGAAAGCAGTATTAATTTAAGTCTATGGGATCCCATACACTCAATACTGCCTTCCGATGCTGTCGTCAAGTATAAATCATACATAAGATTTACGAAATTTGTTGCATTAGATTCAAAATCGAGAGATGGACTAAAAACCATCAAAACTTAATTCGAAAAAAGAAAAAGTTTTGAAGTCCCATTACGAATCTCACCATTTGAAAACAAAGTAGCGTCAATTAAAAATCGCCATTATACCGAGCAAATTTATAACTACTAGAAATTACCCGCTCATATAAATGAGCGGAAATATAATCTTGTGATTTAATTTAATAACGCTATATATATAACGACAAAAACACCTCCGAACTCGTGTAGGGAATAGATCGGAACACCTCCGAACTTGTGTAGGTAATCGTAAAATCGCATCCATTATTACGTTACAGCGCCATCTGCGAGTTCTGTCTTTTTAGAGGAACTACAATTTCAATGTAATTTCTATTCTTTAATTTTTAAATTATTAATAACAACAAATAAGTTGGGCTGTCGCAGACATCCAAAAATTAGACCTTTCGAAAGATACTCTATTTATAGAAATTGGTACAGTGGTTCAACCGAAAAAGGGACATCCAGCCAGCCAGCCAGCCACGTTTGACTATTAATAATATAATATTGTACTTAAAAACTTAAATTACACAAGTACAGTAATCGATTCAGTCCGAATGTGGGAAGAGAGAAGAGTTTTCAAATAGGCCTATTTTAAAAATAATTTAATTAATTAAAATCTAGCAATTCGAAGAATAGGAAATTAATTAAACACTTGTACTGTACTCTAAACAAGGATGATAATGAAAATTATTTCTTCAATTAAAGTTCGCCTCTATTAGCCAATAAAATACGGTACTGTATATAATGATTAATATAGGCACATTCTCTAATTTTTTCTGATTCATAAATGCCTAGTTTTAATCAGTTAATTTAATTTAAAACCTAAAAATATTAAAATTTCATAAAAATTGATTTTTTGAAAATTTGATTTCCAAAGTTTGTGAAAATAATCGATAGCGTACCTTGTCAAAAGAAAAAGAATCGAAATAGTCATTAAGAATGTTAAGAGCATTTTTCAGATTGAAGGAAAGTATGTTTTTGTTATCATTTTATGCCACTTTTGCCATTTTATTCCTAATTCCAGTGACCACTACAGGCCGCCCATACTTATAATGGAGCCAGCCATCAGATGGAGGATGGAGTTCAATGGGACGAATTCCTCCTGAAAAAACTCATTTTATGCCACTTTTGCCATTTTATGCCTAATTCCAGTGACCACTACAGGCCGCCCACACTTACAATGGAGCCAGCCATCAGATGGAGGATGGAGTTCAATGGGACGAATTCCTCCTGAAAAATCTAGAGATATGGGAACCGGGAACTGAACCCGGATCATCCAGTATGGAAGTACAGGATGTTTGCTAATGAAAAATAATCTAACAACATAAATGTTTTTCAGTCTTGCTTACGTGAAGATTATCAGATTCGTTCACAGAACTACAGTAGCCTACATGAAAATCTCTCTTATAAAATTTGACATTTCAGATGTTTGAATACAAAACAGATATTTCATTCTATGTTTATTAGCATAATCAACAATTGTTTGCTAATTGAACTGTTAAATTGATTTTGATCATCAAAAACAATTGGTAAACATAATTAAATTATTTTAAAATTAATTTTGAAAACCTAATTTATCATCAAAACTTCGAACTAATTTATAAGAATACAAGCAACTTTATCAAAGTTAATGTTCAAATATACAGCGGATTCTCGTACAATGCGGAGGATACGTTCCGCGTTATACGAGACACGCATTATCAGACGATTTTATGCAAATTTAAAACTTGTCTCTGAGTTCCAGCATTGGTCGCATATTCTAATGAGATGTGCGTTAGTTTCGAATATGATTTTATTGTGTGCAGAGCGTCAAGTAATTTGTTTTAAAGAAGGTTTCTTTTAAAAGAAAAAACAAAACAAAACAGAATACAGGTAATTAAATTTAAAAAATATTACAAGTAGACCTAGTATAATACGGACTCCGAAAATGAGGATTCGTAAAACCAGACAAAAAAGTTGTCATGGAAACGAAATAAACATCGTTTGGTTTTTAAAAATCGACGGATACTACAAGTAACGGGTAAGTAACGTTAAAAAAATTTATCTTACGACTGATTATAGCGTTGTATGAGTACTAGTCGCAATTTTTTCGTCGCGTTATACGACGAAACAGGTCTACAGGAGAACGCGTTATCCGGACAGTAAACTCCCGGATAACGTGTTCTCCTATTACGCGAAGAAAAAATTGCTATATATATCGTGGTTATTTATGTATTTACTAATTTTAAAATGTCAAAATGTTGGATAAATTACATATAAAGCATCTATACAGCAGTTTGTACTGTCATGCATATTAATGTTTGAATTAAATTTCCACAAGAATTACCGAGAGATGTTTATACAGATTATGTAATGTTATACAATACATCGATAACAATTTCAGTTCTGGTTATTGCAAATATTTAATGATTCATTTTCTGCAGTTTTCGAATGATGATTAAACCGTTTGCAAAAAGTTTTGCATTACATAAATTTCTCTATATTTTTCTAAAATTGGAATGGTATTAACTGTTGGAAGTGATTAATTATAATACAATATTTTTAATGAGAGAAAAAATTTGTATAGGATATTTCATAGACAACGGATACAAATTATGAAGAAAAATACGGTACTGTACCGTATTTTGAATTAATCACACGGATATAAATTGCAAAATAATTTCTAATATTGAGAAACTGAAATCGCAATAACTTTGGCATTGTTTTGAAAAATGTCGACTTAGAATAATGAATTGTTAAAATTAGGACTAAGTGTTTCATCAAAATTTTATATCTACAGAAAACATGGTAGTAAGTTTATTCTCAGTTTGGATTTTTTGTTGCGCCTTTAAATATTCTTATGGACGTCAAGTTGGGCCGATAAATTCTTAAAATTTATAGCCAGTTATTGCCAGGGATTCTTGAAAAATTCTAACATTAACAGCGCGAAATTATGCGTTTTAGAAAGGATTTATGTAAGTGGCCTAATCTTACGTCAAGTTACGTGAGCATACTAAATAATGAATTGTTAAAATTAGGACTAAGTGTTTCATCAAAATTTTATATCTACAGAAAACATGGTAGTAAGTTTATTCTCAGTTTGGATTTTTTGTTGCGCCTTTAAATATTCTTATGGACGTCAAGTTGGGCCGATAAATTCTTAAAATTTATAGCCAGTTATTGCCAGGGATTCTTGAAAAATTCCAACATTAACCGCGAAATTATACGTTTTAGAAAGGATTTATGTAAGTGGCCTAATCTTACGTCAAGTTACGTGAGCATACTAGAAATTATTAGACAGCTTCAGCAAGACGTTAACGCGAACGTAAATGCGAAGAAAAATGACGTCATTGAGTTCACACGTTCCACGCGTGTGTTTGTAGAAGAAATCTGCTTCAGCAAGTCGTTACTTCCCCAGATAGCGTCACATGTGTACGACTTCATATTCGTTTAATATGCTTGCGTAGAACACGAACATCTGGGTCCGTGGCTGGTTGATTAGATTTTGTTTTTCAAAATTACTTCGATAGTAACTGGAAAAAATATTTATATTAAACAAAAATAAAACAAAGCTTTTTTACTCAGTGTGAGATATCCAGAAATCACGCCTAAAAATATGGTATAAAAGTAAGTCTTCAAGTTAGGATTTTTAACACAAAATTTAATCATCATATCATAGGTACAAGTCTAAGGAACGTGCATAATAAAATATATGGCTTTCGTTTAGTCACTATAAATATAGGTAATCACCAACGTGAACCTTCCTGCCTAAACGCTGAATTTGCCATTTTCAACGTGTAGAACGCGTACGAATGACGTTAATATAGAATCTTTCCTTAACTCACGTTTCGACGTGAAGAACATTCGAAATGACGCCATGATTTCGTCATTCCAGCGTTCTACGTCATTCTCGTACTACACGTTTGTGTTGCTGAAGCTGTCTATTAATTTATTTTGGATTTTGTTGTTCATTGTTAGTGTTACGTTATGCAATAGATATTCAAAGTTCCAAGCCGCGTAATTACGTATTTTAAAACAATTTTTGTCTCGAGATCGAATTATGTGAAGTGATAAAAACTGTTTTTAAAAATCATATACAATTACGCAGCATTATATCGGAACTTTGTGATTTAAAGCATATCGTAACACTAACCATAGACAATAAAAAATTCCCGAAAAAATATTAGAAACTTACTACAATCTGACGACAGCATCGGAAGTCAGTGTTAAGTCTATTGGATTCTATAGTAATATTATTATTATAGGATTACTATACTCTCCCATAGATTCAATACTGACTTCAGATGCTGTCGTCAGATTTTGTAGTAAGTACTTGTAGTAATAGTGTGTTGCCTAAAATTTTATAAAAAAAAAAAGGAAAAAAACGTAATTATGCGGAACTAACGTTAAAATTTTTGGAAATCAGTGGCACTATCGATTCGCTATAAATTCTTAAAAAATTTTTAATCGCACAATTTGACGTATCTCATTCTTTTTCCTTCTACAATTAAATTATAGCTTTAGCTATCCGTATAAAAAAGAAAAGACTAGTTCTTCAAGTAGTTTTTAAATCAAAATAGCTTATTTTTTCGAGATTTAATGATTAATTATAAACAAAATATTTAAAAAAATTGATTTTTGTTAATGCATAAAAATGAATTCTGATAAAATTTCAATAAATGCCGACTGGTCTAGTGAACTTGTAAACTTTCCTTTTTTATGGGAGAAAGGAAAAAAAAGGTAGAAGTTTTACTACTTTGCCAAAAATCTTTCTAATCTCTTGTTAGTGAAGTACCAATTAAATTTAGTTTGCCTACGGCGCCAATTCTGACAGACAAAACAAGTGCTATTATAATAGTTGTTTGTCTTCAGGAAATAAAGGTTCGATAATCATCGGAATTCGTTTTAATAAAACTTGATACATATATTTGGAGTTTACTTCGAAAAATCTTAAGTTATCTAATTTTTATTTTTGTTCTATGGAAGTTATTCGCAAGAAAGCATTTTTTGTTTTTAAATTAACAACGTGCCATACAAACAACTGTGATCTTTCGATAGAGATTCCAAAAAATATTTTTTTAAACTTCATATATCGTCCGAAACTTTTAAAGTCAAAAGTTTCGTGTCTACATATATATATTTATATGTAGACATATTTCTAATTTCAGCCACTGCTAGATATATATAGCCCCCTTCTTTGTTTCCAGATGTACCTATCTTGTGCAATCTGCATCCACTGGAAACCAATAACTTTTCTTATCATCTCTCCATTGTTTGTATTGCCTGCTAGGAATATTCTTTCCCATGCCTTGGTTGCGACTAATTCTCTTTGTTCATCGGTTATCAGTGTATCTCGCTGTGGCCTACTTAATGCCACTTGTTTCTAACTGCTACCAATATCTTCTATTTCAGTTTATTCTCTTATCCATGTGTTGGTCTTGCGGTCCTCCTGGTGAATCAACGTGTATCTTTCCATACTTCTTTGGGTTGTTGCTAGTTTTTTTTCCATTTTCTTTGTAAGGGTCCATGTTTCACAGCCACACGGCATTACTGATAGTGTAAACATATATATGTAGACATAATATACGTGATCGTATAAGTACTGTAATTCTGAAAAGAATTTATTTTCCTTATACTGTATGTTTTGAAATTATTATAAATGCAAAATTAAAAAGTATGGTATTATGTTAAAATCACCACATCGAAAAATCACCAAAACTTCATAAAAATCTACCGATTCAAAAATTATTTGTGGGAAACATACAAAATGACGCACATTTTCCTCGCAATCAGCGTTCTCTCGCTTCAGAATTCTAACTCAAGACATTTTCGATAATAAAATAAATTCACAAACACATCAAATTTTCGATTATATGTATTCTTTAAGCTTACAGACTAACATATACAGAACCAACTTAATAACAATTTTATGCTGACAAATTATTATAAAAAAACATTGGTTTTTGGGCGACATTTTGTTAATAAACCTTAATATATATCAGCTTTTATTTCAATTTTTATAGACTTAGCGAAACTGGTTAAAGGTTCATAAAATTTAATAAACTGACTTAACTTTTCATTGGAATAGCTGGTGAGAAAATTACTATAATATGAATTTGTAAAACCATCTTTATATATAAATATATAAAAGGTAATACAGTATACCAGAAGTTCTCAACCTGTGATACGTTATAATCTTCACTTCCCATTTGTATACGAGGCATATTTTTTGGTGGTACTAAAATTTTTGAATTTGGTGGTATGCATTTATGAAAAGATTGAGAACAGCAGCAGTATATTGTAAAATAATTACGATTCCATTTTATTTAAGGCAATTTTTGATTCCCCTCTTATAGTATAGCACAATGATGGTCAAACTTCATATCACTACGAGCCATACAAGAGAATCTCAAATACTTGAGAGCAGGAATTGGTTTCTTTCTGGGTCAATGAGAGTCCCAATCAGTTTTTGGAGTAATCTTAACATGGTTTCAAAAATTATTTTATTACATATTTAACATAGATTTATTTCATATAGATGCATATTACTTTTTACAATAAACAAACAAAATTACAAATACACTATTTTTTAAAACTAAGTAGGTATTTGCTCCATATTAACTATTGGTTTTCATGCTATGGAGCCACGTTAAAGGTGCCAAAGAACCGCAATTTGGTCACCATGGGCATAGTATATAAAGAGGGTGAATGAAACAGCCTATTTATCAAATCTATAAAGGAAAGAATTCAGATATAAGAGATGAAACTGAATCCTACTGTGATTAATAATAATAAAATTATAATGATGGTTCATATTACAATATACTATTTATGATGGAAGCTGGTATATTGTAAGCCAGGGGTGGCGAACCTTTTTCTGCTGGCGTGCCAAAAATTTAAAAAGTTATATTGGAAAGAATTTAGATATAAGAGATGAAACTGAATCCTAATGTGATTAATAATAATAAAATTATAGTGATGGTTCATATTACAATATACTATTTATGATGGAAGCTTGTATGTTGTAAGCGATTTGAATAGGTTTAAAATGAAGTTTCGAAAGTCGTGAATGTGAACACGACCGCCTGCAATATGATTTTACATGTAAGCGATTTGAATAGGTCTAAAATGAAGTTTCGAAAGTCGTGAATGTGAACACGACCGCCTGCAATATGATTTTACATGATTACATTGCAATGGACAAAAATAATTCTGATTATTCTAAGTGAAATGATTCAATTGAAAATTTTTCAGAAACATCTAAAAACATCGAATAAATCCCGGATTCTCCAATAGAAAGGGAACTTAATACATGATGGCGCGATAAAACTGTTTTTTAAAAAAAATCTATCTTTAGTACATCAAAATTTAAGTGATGCCTTTAAAGTGGAGGTGGGCTAGTTAGAAGCTCTAAAATAAAGAACGAGTTACCATCATGATGGGTCGATCCCATCCCGATAATAAGGAGTGGCCAGGCCTAAACTCTCGAAAAATATCGATAAGATCCAAAATTCGATATCGGATTATTTAGGTAGAAAATTACAACTTTCCACGAGACTGCCGTGCCGATCTTATATCTTCAATATAAAAAAAAAGTAACTTAAATTTCGAAAACTGTCCATATCATCCTAAGGATAAAAATACGGTGCAATATTGATTATCCAACTTTAACCAATTACAGGATTTTCTCTGGTTACTTGCCTGAAAGTTTGATAACGAGAATCTGACATCGCACATTTGTAATCAGTTTTTAGAGGATTTACAGGTCAAAAACGGATTGAGAAACTTCTAAGTCGAATGATGATGACACTCGATGGCACAATCATGTGTTCATTAGTAGAAGGCAATGCCATCAAAAGATGACGAGGACTTTTTGCAACTGATAAAGCGCAATCTTTTTACACCCATCTCTTGATTGAATAACGGATGCATTGCATAGCGATGTGCAAATAAAGTTACACAATATTATGGTGAGTTCAATGCAGTTGAGGCTATTAAAAATGATCGATGCAATCGATTATTGATAGCCATCATGTTTGATAAAATACCTGAAAGTAGATTACTAGTAAAAATAAAGAAACAACACAAATTCTTCATGAAATAGTCAGAAAAAATATTCCGATTCTTCATTCATGAAGATCAAAAATATAGTGTGTTGCCTAGTAAACTACAGGATTCATTCAGATACGATTGAAAAAATTATTTTTCTCACATACAGCAGACCTTCTTATTTAACATAAATATGGGTTGAATAAGACCAAAGTATATATAGTTTTTTCCTATTTAAATCAAATATTTTGAAAAAGATTAAAATTTAAAAATTCTCTCTCTAGCAACGTAGCATATTTTCAAATAAGTTCATTTAAATTATAATATTTTTAGATGACCCACCAAAAAAAATGGCAGTTAATAAACAATGCCAAATAATTTGATCCTCTAAGATATCCATTTACGCAAAATATGTCGAGGTGTTTATTTTAAACCTATATTTTGATAAAAGAGAACTGAAAGTAAAATATTTACGTAAACTCTCATTTTAGAATGATCCTAACTACAAATTCGAGCACATCCGATAAGAAAAATTTAAAACCAATACAGTGGTACCTCGATATACGTCCTTAATCCGTTCCAGATCCTTGGACTTATACCAAACAAGACGTATACCAAACGAATTTTTCCCATAAGAAATAAAGGGAAAATAATTAATCCGTTCCCATGGAAAAAAAACCTATTGTTATTAGCATATTATTACATTGATGGTTTAAAATAATATTTACATACTGCTTAATACTAAAATACATAAATATAAAAGCAATTACAGTAGATAAAATAAATGAAAATTTAACCTCGACTCTTGCTGAGGAAAATCAAGTGTCTACCAGGATGGTACTGAGAAGGGAGATGTTATTGTTTGGAAGGAGAGTCCGCTTCCAATAAAATCTCAGGAATCTGAAATTCTGATGTTTTTTCTTTTTCTATTTTCTGTCTCTTTTCCCTATTTGGACCTTGTTAGGGCTCACCCGGTTTGACTTTTAGTAAAAATCTGTCCAAAGAACTTTTCTTCTGCCTTCCTCTCAAGATGTTTCGGAAATATGATATTTCTGGTCATTCCAGACAATGCTATTACGATTTGAACTTAGTAAAAATCTGTCCAAAGAACTTTTCTTCTGCTTCTTCTCAAGATGTTTCGGAAATATGATATTTCTGGTCATTCCAGACAATGCTATTACGATTTATTTTAGCTTTGTTTGGGTGGTACTTCTCTGCAAATTTTATATAAGGAATGTTGTTTTTTAAGAGAACACAAAACAGACTCATACAACGAATCGGTCGTATGCCAAGCAAAATTTTTCGCATCCAAACAGGACATATACCATTTAAACTTATTCCAAAGCGGACTTATACCGATTTACCACTGAATATGTAATTCATAATTTTACAGCTGAATGATAAATGGATTTCTTAAATTCGATTTATTTACAATTTTATAAATCTATAAATATTAATCGAAAAAAATCGTTCTCTGTACATGCAAAAAAAAAAAAAAAAAAGATAAAATCGGTTTTGAATGTACTACCGATTCAAATTTTTATGAATAATTTTTATATTCAAATATGCATTTAAACTACAGTAGTTAGAGAAACTGCTGAAGCGAATGATCAAACAAATCATGATGCTAAATCTTGATACTCGTTTATAGTTCAATGCACAATATTTCAAAAATAACTTCAAGATTTTGTAATCGTATTAAATTTAATGTTTTATTTTTATTCAATAAGTTAAGGAACTATTCAGTGGGATTTTGAAAGAGGAATTTTTTTTTTCAATTTTAATAAAAATCATTTATTTTAACTAAAACTTGCTATTGATAACGATTATAGTATCGTTCTATGTTTTTCTCTATTCTGATAAAATTCAATAATACAAATTACAATACTTATAGAAACGATTTTCGCATCTCTTAATGCAATCGATTAAAGAAATCGATGTTTAAATCTATAAATTTATCTATCTTATACTATAAGGTTAAAACTTTTCTTGGTTATGCTGATTTCCATATTTCCAAATCGTTTTGAAACTATAGTATAGTTTTACCATTAATTGCATGTGCTAATTTTTCTCCAACTTTAGTGGATCAACATAAAAAAGTACAGTCTCATCCAGATCAATGGTGGGCTCAGTTATGTTTCAGGTTACTTTAAGTTTATGCTTTAGCTCCACATAAACAAGTTGACAGAACTAAGCACAGTCTGGTGTCAATATGCATATTCAAGATGGAAGATGCTCTGATGGCTGTTAATTTTTTTTTTTTAATTATTTTTAGCAAAGTTTATAAAAAGAAAATATGCAACACAGGGCTGATATTGGGCAGTAATATATATATATATTCTCGAATTTGTAAATATGAAACCACTAAATAAAAATTAACTTATACTAAATCAGTAATATGTTTACTATTTTATATATAAATTAAAATACATTAACAATGAAATCAAGTTAAAACTAAGCTATTTTGAGCGGTGGCGACTACATAATTCGAGATTAATGATAACCTGGTGATTCCTCTAAAGCAATGGTTCCCAACGTGGGACGCATGCCCCACATGGGGGCAACTTGATTTTTAAGAGGAGCAATTCTAGAATGAGTTATTAACAGTGAATTTTTTGCATTTCTTATGGTTCTAGAGCTCTATATAGTATATAAATATATATTGGTGACATACACATTTTTAAATAAAAATCAGAATGTGCACGGTGGTTTTGAAAGTTTATTTGCTGTTTTTTCATATTACTTCATACTATTACTGTATTATTATTTTTTTTTAACAATTTCTTAGTGATTTCTTCCACAGTACTTCAACTGTCCTTTTGTTCTTTTATATTTCTCTTTCATGGATGCCATGTTCTTTGGAAGCTTGTTTAGACCAATTAATGGCCTTTTAGGTTTCCTCCACGTTAATAGGAGTTCACTTTTTGAATAATAAAAATTATGTCACAGGAGGCCTCACGATTTTAGATATGCTTAGGTGGGGCATGATCAAAAAAGGTTGGGAACCATTGCTCTAAAGCAAGGGTTCCTAACCTTTTTGATCCCCGTACCACTTGTCCCCTTTTAGTAAATTAGTCGGTATCCTATACGCATGCGCAGGAGATGTAGATGCCGCGGAAGCGAGCCTTCTGCTCTAAAGCAAGGGTTCCTAACCTTTTTGATCCCCGTACCCCTTGGTCCCCTTTTAGAAAATTAGTCGGTATCCTATACGCATGCGCAGGAGATGTAGATGCCGCGGAAGCGAGCCTCGAAGGGGGTGCCGATCTGGCAATTTCTCTATCTTGAATCTTAAAACCGGGTATTTTGAGTTATCCAACTCTGCAGTGAGGAAAAAAAATCTATGTAACATCACTAGAATAGCCCGGAAATGTAGATAAGTATATCTGTTAATGTATTCCAAAAATAGTTATTTGCCCTGGACAAGCTTGCCCCATACGGTACTTCTTTAAAGCACGGGTTCCTAGATTGGAAGCCTCTGTTCTAAAGAATACTGAAATGCAGCCACGCTTGAGTGTGTCGGTATACAAAAAGTGACAATGCAACTTAGTTGCGAGTGCGATATTACGAATTTATAACAAGATTTGCATTAATTAATTTTATTTTTTTATAATTATTTTACTGTTTAACAACCGGTATGCGAAGTTAAATATTTTAACAACCGATACGGCCGTATCAGTGAGTACCATCCGTATACAAATAGTGTATATATATATATATATATATACAAACATGTTGAATTTTAATTGTAAACAGAAAATATTTAAGAACCTTTCACGCTATTTTAATATTTAAACAACAAAAATTAGTTGGTTAAAAGCTATAAACTTAGTTGCCCAATACCACATAATTAACTAGATAATACTTGCTATCATAAGCATTTATGGCACTCAGATTAAATATTTTAGAATAATGATTGGAAGTATCAGTTTTATAAGTTAAGAATTCGAAATTTTCTGCAAAATATTCTATATTAAAATTTAGCAGAAGGAATAGAATAGCATATGAATTGTTTGAGAGTTTAATACCTCTTTTCTTACATTCGTTTATGTTTCAACGAGCAATTATTGCTGTTTTTAAGTGTTTTATGGTACACCAGTAACGTAGGCTATACAATTCCAGGCAGACAAATCGTTAGGTTATACCAAAAAAAATTTTTATTCATTAAAAAAACGGGTTACATTTAATTTATATAATCACCCTTGTTATTACTGATTTTCCCATTTATAGGCAATTGATGAATGCCTTCTGAATAAAAGTTTTTTTCTTTCAATACAAAAAAGTCTCGAATGGAAGAATTGACTTCATCGTTATCGAATTTTTTCCCATTTAATGCATTTTGTAATGATCTAAACAGGTGATAATTGGATGGCACAAGATTCGAAGAATATGCTGGATGTGTTAATACCATTCAAACTCCAAAATTTTCTCATGAACAACTTTAATCTAAAGGGCTCCAAAAACATGTTTAAAATTATTGAACAATTTTATAATTTGTTTAAAAAATTTTTTATGCCTATGGGCCTGAAAGGGTCTTAATCCGGCCCTGAATATATAATATATATAATATTTAACCATTTTTCTGTATATTTTGAAAAATATTGCCCTCATTATTCAGTAAATTTTCTCTTCTTGAACTACTTTAAAACTAAACTAATGGAGAAAATTTTGAAGCTCAAATGGTCAATATTACCAGTATCACATCTAGCATAATCTTTAGATCTTATGTCATCTAATTATCATCTGTTTAAATCATTATCAAATGCATTTAAATGGAAAAAAGTCCAACAACAATGAAGAAGTCAATTCTTTTATTCAAGATTTTTTGTATCAAAAGATAAAAACTTTTATTCAGAAGGCATTTATTAATTGCTTATAAATGGGAAACTGTCATTAATAACAATGATAACTATATGATTGATTAAATGTAAGCTTATTTTTTTTAATACAACCAAAATTATTCACGTTACAATCTAATATATGAGATCTGTTTTAAGTATTTTGAAGAGTAAGTTATTTGGCAAAAAGGAGATACTGCTGTTATATAGTAATTTATGAGCAAATATAGTACTATTATGAGCAAATATTGTATTAAATTTTAATATTGTTTACAAAATTATATTAAAAACAATACAATCAGTAAAAAAAAAAAACTATGGAGAACAAATCAGTCGATCATTTTTGAACCAAAACAATTTGCATTTATGAATTATTTTCTCGTTCCCTTTTTATTTTCCTAACATTTAAAACTAAGAACAAAGAAAAACAAAATTTTTGAGAACATTCTGCACATTATCTTACTTTCTACCAAAGAGAAAAATAATTATTTTCCTCTATTTTTTACGCGTTCTACACACCCTACTAATTCTCTTAAAAATTTTATTCACCTAATTATATCGGTAAATCATCATTCTAAATATAGAAATAATAAATTGGATAAGTCGAATCAGGAAAAAAAAAATTGAAAATCTAGTTATAAATGGTACAAATGATAAAGTTGTTAACTTGTAAAAATAGGTAAGGTGGATAAAACACGAAGACGTGACAATTTGGCATTATCTAACAAGCTGTTCGAAATATTTCGATTTTCATGCTGTTTTTCTCCAATTTGGCTGACATTTTCTTTTTATTGTTGGATAAAGCCAAACTACTGAAGATATACGGCAGTTTGACGAACGTTTTGAATGATAAAAACGGTGATGTATCATTTAACACTATATAGATACAATTTATATCCAATAAATAGCGATTTTTATATAAATTTTCGGTTAATCTCTTCTTCTAAATCTCAAATTTTTTATAATTAATTTGAAATCACAAGTTCAATATGCTTCATTTTTTAAACGCATATCCAGATACTGTACACAAAGTAGCGCAATGCAGAACGAGTGAAAATAAAGGTCAAATAAATTCCCGCATCTGTCACATCCATAATTCA
Source organism: Olivierus martensii (assembly GCA_000484575.1). Lineage (NCBI taxonomy): Eukaryota > Metazoa > Arthropoda > Arachnida > Scorpiones > Buthidae > Olivierus > Olivierus martensii. Next base: position 16,436 of record AYEL01086231.1, read on the forward strand.
CGTAAATATAAGTTCTGCATATCAATATTGTCATTAGAATTCAACCGAGTGACGCAGATTGGGAGAAGAGTTATGAAAAATCTCTCCTGGAATTATTCAACAAATACTCCCAAAAATTACTTTAAAACTGATAAAAATTGTATATTATTTTCTATCATACATTTTTTTTTATTCAATAAATTTATTAAAAATTCAATAAAAATTTTTTTTTAAAGCACAATTTTCTTATCTTTTAATGTTTGTAGAGTAGTAAATCTTTTTCATTCAATAAATTTATTAAAAATTCAATAAATGTTTTTTTTTTTAAAGCACAATTTTCTTATCTTTTAATGTTTGTAGAGTAGTAAATCTTTTTCCCTCCAAGTTTGATTGATCTAGCATTAAAAATCATAAAAAGGATAAAAAAATTTATGAATTTAATGCTTGTTTATTGTATTATACATATACAGTACTATATATTCTATATTAATTTTCAAGTTTTGGCTGCATACAGTGACATTTATAAAAAAAAAAATTGAAGCATTTTCTGGGCAACAATATTTAATCTTTATCACTATAAAGGCGATTAACTTTTTATATGCGATTTTTTCGCATATAATAAGAAAAAAAAATGTAGATTTTGTAATAAGATTTTATATTTTGACTAAAAATAAACTAAGCATACGCATACACACACACCAAACATATCTGCTAAACTATATCAATCAACGAGATAAAGAGCATGTATGGATGAGAGTAAATTGAAGGAAATAGTAACACGGATGAAGAACTTAAAATTGATAAGATTAAAGTTTTTCTAAAAATAAAAAGAAATTGGTTTAACAATCTGTACGATAATAGGGAAAAATTTTCCAACTGATAAAAGAACAGAAATAAAAAGAGAGCTCGCATAAAACCTTTGCAAAAACTTTGGTTGATTCCTAACAGCGGGAGAAGACAGCGTGTAACAATTCTTGTTTTCCACCCTTAAAAATCCCCATATTTTTCGTGGATGATCCGGTTGACCTATTCATCTGTAGTCTTCCCTTCTCGGGCCGATCTAATCACTAGAGTGGCCATTTTAAAATGACGTAGATAATTTATGCTGGATCACCCGCTGTTTTCCAGTTTTATTTTCGCTTCTTGATAATGGTCGGGCAAATTATTAAACTTGTGTAAGTTTTAACATCAATTTTCGATACAGTATAAAAACAAACTTAAATCGCATGATATAAAATTTATTGATATAATGCGATACGCATAGAGGCAGAAATGTTATTTTTTATTTACCATTATACTGTATCTCAGTGGTTCTCAATCTTTTTTTCTATTGAGGAACACATTTCATTATTTTAAAATTTGGCTGCACACCTAAATATATTTAACAAATTTTTATTAACAGAGTATTGTATTCATTCTTATTTATTACATTTAGATTACATACATACTCGTACACGGGATCATTAAATTATTAAGTTATAGCGCCATCTGCAGATTTTGTCTTTTTAGAGTAACTATAATTTTAATTTAATTTTTATTCCTTAATTTTTAAACTGAATAACGACAAAAAATTTTGGCTATCGCAGAAATTGGAGGGTTAGATTTTTCTAACGATACACTATTTATAGGAATCGGTACAGTGGTTCGTCTGCAAAAGGGATATCCAGCCAACCACGTTTCGCTATTAATACATATGATTCATACAATTACATACATACAATCCATTCTTAATTTTCCGCGGCACACCATCAAAGATTTGGTGACACACAGTGGTTGAGAACCACTGCTGTATCTCCTTTCACAAGTATTGTCCCTTCAAATGGAGTCGGCATTCTTTATTCTAACTGTCCACTTTCCTCTTCCTTCAGTCCCTTCTTTCTCAAGTTCTCCCCTCACTCTTTCTATTCAACTAATTCTACGTATACCTCTCGTTTTCTTTTCACCTATAGTCATTTCCTCAACCTTTCTACCCACATATTCCTCATTCCTTTTCCTTACATGCCCGAATCACCTTAATCTTCCTTTCTGGATCTTCCTACTAACGAGGCCTATTTTAACTGTATCTCTGAAGAAATCATTCCTTATTATATCCAATTATGGTAAATTTAACATTTAATGCAACCAAAATTCTTTAAGTTTGTACAAAAATTATTTTTAGAATTGTTCTGAATGGGGATTTTAATCCGACATTTATACCATGTAACTGTAATCCCTATATTATAAACAGAGGGGCGAAACTACAAAATTTTAGACACATTTTTTAAATTATGCATGCAAAAATTTGATACCCTAAATCAAGAATCTCTCCGAATCTCATATGCTGTAGTTAGAATATTCAATTTTCTATTATGTAACTTACAGAACATATTCTTACACAGTGATCCTCAATCATCATACATGGAACCAGTGGCGGACTGGGTCTAAAAATATTGATTGCCATGAGACAAAAGGGGCCCTCCTATAACTATAAGACATTATTTAAATTTTTATAAGAATTTTTAATAGGGCCCACAAGGCCCACTTGCCATCAGGCAAACTGACATCATGGCTAATTCTCCACTGGATGGAACGTTCTGCCATCTTTCGGCAGCCATAACAATTAAGACAGACGGGAAATTTAAAAATTGGTGACGTGTCTCCTCCAAACCATAGTTTGTCTTCAAAACTGTCTTTATAATTCGATAAAATTACTTCAAATCACGGAAAATTTTTAAAATTATCACAAACATTATTATTATTAGTATGATCACCGGTTCCGATCGATTTAGGAAAGAAACTTTAACCACAAGAGCTACTACATTAGTCAAGCAGTCGAGATGAAGCGTAATTCTGCACCGTAACAGATTATTATTTGATATTTGACTATAATAAATCTCGGAGGAAATTCGATATACGATTATCTTTTATTGTACTCTTTCGCAGAGATAAAAAGCGCAGCAAACAATAATTTTCTCTTTATCGTCATCAATTAAGAAAATAACTATCATTTCTTTTTTTTAATTTGATCTAGATCATCATAAATAATGTCTTATATATATGAGAACTGCGATAAAATATTTTCCAAAAATAGTGTAGATGCGTTATCGTTACAATCACTATACGTTTAGAGGAGGAAAAGCATCGGCTTACAAATTATTTGCTCTACATTTATAATTTTAGATTTTTGTTTGCTAGAAAGTGTTTATGTTAAAATATATAAAACTGGATTTTGTTACGAAACAAATTAGACTTTATCGATTCAAGAATTGGAAGGATTCGACTTTGAAATCTTAGATTTTTGTTTGCTAGAAAGTGTTTATGTTAAAATATATAAAACTAGATTTTGTTACGAAACAAATTAGACTTTATCGATTCAAGAATTGGAAGGATTCGACTTTGACTTTGACTGCCTTGCGTTTTCGCGTCTGATCCTACTGCGACGTGTCTATGAATAATAAGTTGCGTTATAGCGCGCGTTAATGTATATCGTTTATTTCATGCTCGATAAAGTAAATGTTAATATGCACATGAATGATATTAACGTCTACTTCGTCATATTATCATCATTTAATATACGCGCACGTCGCCGCGAAAACGTGAGGCAGTCAAAAGTAGAATCTTATCCAAGAATTGAATAATGCATACATGCAAAACCCAGCAAAAATGGTACCGATCGATAGGGGGTAGAGACACGTAAATATCCCTAGTGAACTAAGGGTCAAAGTTAACGAGAAAGAGGTTAAAAGTTTCACTGGCGTCACTGCAGCGCGCAAAAAGTTCGTGGTTTGCAAACGGCGCATGCGGTTTGACGCCGTGCTTCGCCTCGCTGCGATGTGCGGCGCGAAGCGTCCCGTTTTCGTGCTTCGCTTCCTATGCCACCTAAATGCCTGTATATTTCGTTAACCTTTTACCTTTGATCCCTAGTTCACTACAGATACTCTCTCTCTCTCAACCCCCATTAATCGGTATCATTTTTGCTGGGTTTTGCGATGTTACAATTGTACCGCGTCTAGCATAGTGAATGGTATCTGTACTATTGATCTCGTACTTAATTTTTCTGTTTATCGGACAGAGTTTCTTATTTTCGGAACAATCGGTTTAACAGAGTTTGCCGTTCGTTTCCAGCTTTTCTTCATTGTATTTTTCTTTGATGCAGTAACGCATTTTATATATATATATATTTTTTTGTTTACGCATCTATCGTTTAGATTTATTATCTGTAGCTAAGATCTTTAAAAAGCTTGAAAAACAAACAACTTGCTTCGACTTGATCATCATGTTTTCTTTTGTCAGCGGCGTGTAAAAATATTCTAAGAAAAGCTTTTAAAGTGTTGCCACCCTTTTTCATCATCAGAAGAGAGAAACAGAACTTCGCCTTACGTCATTAACTCGTTCCAAGATTCGCGACTTAAATCGAATAAACTCTTTAAAAAACAACCTCATAACGTCGCTAACGACATTTTTACGCTTTTAGTTAATTTTATAAATTATTTTGCATATTTTAACATTTATTTTTATGTGATTTTAGCCCTTTTTTTATTGGTTTTTGTTCTACTTTTTTATGTTGGTGCGAGTAGTTTCACGATATATTTTACAGAAAACATCAAAATCCTATAATGTTTCAATAGAAAATTCTAATAGGAATTTGTAGCTGTCACTATAATAGAGGAAGCGAAATATTTAATGAGTACGTTCGAGCTTTAAATTTATATTTGTTCACGACTTTTCGGCAAATTGGTTTCAGAAGGAAATCCTTTACTCCTCTTCCTCCCCCGCTTGTTACAGTTACGATTATATATATGGCTTTAAACAAACGACAGTCTGACTGCCTAAAATATCGATCTTTGAAACTGTAATCTTTACTTTTACCTCGGATAACAGACGGAGCAATAAAGGATGATGATAATCGAGCTGGCGATATCATCGAAAACACGCGATTTAAGGAGCCGTGAACACGTTTTTAGACGATTAAACCGGAAGAAAATTAATAATTATTTATCAAAATAATTACGATTAATGATCTTTTTCATTTATTCGAAACAATCTTTTATATAATTAAATACGTAATTTTGTTTTGGTATCCATTAAAACACGTTTCTAAACTTTTTAAACCGAATAATTATTATAATGACCTTCGATCTAATTAAAAAATGGTGATTAACCGAACTGGAGCAATATTATTACCATCAGCTATTATCATAATCACCGTACGATGATAATCGACGAGTTTCAGTAAGTTAATCCGTTACAGTTGATCTCCTTCCGAGTGATCAATCGCTAGAAAGATTCAAATCGCGAGTCATTAACACTCGCTTTCCTTGTCAGAAAACTTTACATGCGACCTATTAAACTTTCTAATTATTTCCTTATTCCAAGAAAAAAAAAAATACAAAACGAAATCTTTATAAATTCAAGTGGTTACAACAATCGAGATAAGACAAATCACTGGCCATAAACCAGAAAAAAAAAAAATAGTAGACAGACGAGTGTCGATGCCGAAAGAGGACGTTCGTTTTGCGTGTTAAAAAATATTCATATATTTTGAACATCGCGACCGTTGAAATTATTAAAAACTGTGAGTTAATGACGGGTAGAATCTCTAATTCGGGTAGACACCCTGAAAAGGGTGGCACTCGGTAGACAGTCCTACATACTGAGAGTTCATCGTACACGTTCATCTCCACCTAATTCTTAATTACGAAACGGTTCTCCAGGTTTGATCATCTACGTTAAACTTATTCTACTCTTCTAATCGTAACAAAAAATACTTTTTCTTCTTGGCACATTCAAATTAAAAAAGGTCAAAAACTTTTTTTTGCATTGCTGATCAATTCTTTCGCTTTCGTTATTTATCTTCGTCGAAATTCCTAAATAATTAATCGAGAAAAAGCGAAAACTGAATAAATGATGAATTGGATGAATAAATATTTTTCGGGTGGTAATCATTAAGGCAGATTTAATGATCTCCGCGAATATTTTCACTCGCGGAGAATTTTCTGATTTACTTTAATCAACTAAAGTTGTAACAAATTCAAAATTATAACTGTAGTTTTATGTATATTAAAGAACTGCGTGAAATTGTAGTTTTATGTATATTTGTATTAAAGAACTGTATGAAACTGTAGTTTTATGTATACTAAAACACTGTGTGGAACTTAGTTTTATGTATATTAAAGAACGGAGTGAAACTGGGTTTTATTTATATTAAAGAACTGTGTGAAACTGAGTTTTATTTATATTAAAGAACTGTGTGAAACTGACATAAAACTCATAACATAAAACTCAAAACCTGAGTTTTGAGTCAGTTTCACACAGTTCTTTAATATAAATAAAACCCAGTTTCACTCATTTCTTTAATATACATAAAACTACAGTTTCACGCAGTTCTTTAATACTGTATACATAAAACTCAATTTCAGTTTTTTAATATACATAAAACCTATGTATATTAAAAAACTGAAATTGAGTTTTATGTATACTGTATTAAAGAACTGCTTGAAACTGTAATTTTATGAATATTAAAGTACTGCGTGAAACTTTATTTAGAAAAATATTTTATAACAGAATTAAAAATTTAAAAAAAAAATTAAAAAATAGTAAAATTTTGATCAGATAAGAACGAACTACAAAATTAAAAAATTTAAACTGTTATGTGTTTGATTAGTTTGACGGTCCCTGTCAGGTGATGCACCATAATTTCCTATAAGTAAGTAGGAAGTCCTTGAGTGAAAACATTAATTATCTAACTCATCCATAGGTATTAATCAGGAGAAATTCCTGTCGGAGAAACATTAAAAAAAAAAAAAAAAGTTAATTAAAAAACGTCAATTTATACTGCTCCAAATTATAACATCCTTTTATGTCAGTGTTATCTTACAGATTTTTCACGGAACATCTTCAAATTATACGCGGAAAACACTTCTAAACTGGTTCTTTAGGCAAAATGAAGAGGTATTCATACGAATAAAATGATTCAGAAGTTGATAAATATAGTAAATTGACCTAAACAATTTTCTCGTTTTAACTTTGACAACAGAACACACATTCAAAAAAATATATAAAAAATTATGATTAAACTGAATTTCCATCATCTAGTAGGTTTGAATCTTGCAAATATTATAATTTAAAGTAAATAAAGCTTTAGATTATGTACTGCTTACTTACCTTAGTGTTTACATAGCAAAATCTAACACTGGTACTCCATACGGCGTAAATATAACGCTGCATCTGTACACAGTTTCGAAGCTACCGTGCTATCGTCTCTGCCTGTTAGCAAACAACTGATGACAGAATAACAGTAGGAAGTTACAGCGTGGAGGGCGCCCTGAGCGGGCTGTTGCGAGCAACAAGTAGAGGGGAAGGTACTCTCAAACGCCGACTGCAAATAGAGCGAATAAAGAGCCGGTTTTCCCTCTAGAAAATAAGGGGGTGGAAGAAATGGCGATGCTGTTTAGGTAACTCGGCATACCTTCTTTTATTGAAATAATCGCGAAACAACAGGAAGAATCTCTTCTCGAAAAAATAAATCGAGAAGAGCGACGACGTCAACCGCCTCCGCTAATACAACCAACGTTGTCCACCCATTCCATTATAAAAATGGCGACCGAGAAGAGACGAAAAATGAACGTTTGGGTGGAGATAATCACGAATTGAAAAGGAATGCAACTTACTGCGAACTTGACCTAAATTCCGCCATCGAATTTTCACTACATTTTACAAATATCCGACTTAACCTCAGTACTTTTCTACTTTGACGATAAAAAAAAATCTCTTACTGATAACTAATTAAAAATACGTATAAGGAAATTAAATTTTACGAATTTATTATTATTATTATGTTGTAATTTGTTTATATGTCGTCGCTAATAAAATTACGTGACGAATGTAGTATATAGAGCGTGTATTTTTTACGTCAGAAAGGGGTATATACCCGATTTCGTGGATGACGTGTAGTAAACTCCCTCTAGAATGCAAATGTTGGCATACTTGATATAAATATATATATTTATATATACACGAGGCAACGTTCCAGAAATGCTTTGGTGCGATTAGTACCTCGTGGAGATTTCTGAAAGGTTTTTTTTTTTTTTTTTAGGAGAAACACACTTGTCGATGACGTAATTGGATTTATTATACAAACCGCAAAAGACGAGTAGGGATTTATTACTGGGTGTGTACAGTGGTGAAAACGAAGTGAACTTTTTCTCTCTTAAAAAAAAAAGTCGAAGACACCCCGTTATTGATATTTTTCTCTGTGCCATTTCTGTTTGGATCGATAGGAAACTATCCTCAAAATTTTGCAGCGAAAAAACTTAATGATGGAGAAGAGAGAACAGAAAAAAAAACTGGATTATTGGCATTTACTCAAACTTTTTTAATTTAAAAAAAAAAACTTATTAAATGAAGAATTCTATATTTCGATTTAATTATTTTCATAATTTAACCATTTGTGAATCAAGAGATGCTTCATAAAATATAGTGTCAGATCGCTTTATATTCGAGTTTTCACATTTATATTCACCAAGATAGAGTCTAGGAAACAAAATTATGGATGAATAAATAGTTATCATCACGGAAAATGCATCAGTTCGAGTTAATTTATGTTAAATCAATGCTATGTTACTATGAATCTGACTGATTTTCAGTCCACAATCCTTAAAAACAGCATTAGTAGCTTAGAATTCCGGAATTATATCTCTCTCAGTTAGGAATTTGGTCAAAAGTACTGTAGTTTATGCAAAAATCAGGACACTATTGTTCTACTTTCAGCTTAGAATTCCGGAATTATATCTCTCTCAGGAATTTGGTCAAAAGTACTGTAGTTTATGCAAAAATCAGGACACTATTGTTCTACTTTTACAATTTTACTTTTAAAGAAACTCAATGCGTGCTCGATGGTTTTAACCCAATAACCTAATACGTTTATATTGTGTTTTAAAACGTAAAGGAGGATTTAAAAACTTTATTTTAATGGCACATAATTCGGATAATTTTGTCGTCATAATAACTATTTTTTCTGTAAACAAACCGCTATAAGCATAGATATCTACTAAACAATAAATAGGCTAATTAAATATACACTGATCGTTAAACACAGATTAACATAGAAGTACTTTTATGATAAACATTTTAAAGTGGTTCTTTTCTTCCTTTTAGGGGGAAAAAATATATTATATTTAGTAACAGCTAAGTTTTTGGTGCATGAGCACAGATTAAAAAAATAATAATTTTTTAAGTTTTGAAATTAGTTTACTCCAATTGAAACTAATACAGTGCTCCCCGGATATAACGCTCTCGTTTATACCGCGGGTCTTTCCTGTTCCCCATTCATTTGAGAGAGATTCTGAGAAAAATATAATACATCGCATAATCGAGGATGGATTGCAGAACAAGAAAACTTACGAACCTTCTTGGATAAATTAGACAGCTCTCACTTATTCTCTAATTTAGAATCATTAAGTTAAAAATAAGATAAGCAGTCGGTTATACCGCGGGTCGGATCACCACCCCGCAAACTCGCGTTATAACCGGGTACCACTGTACTGAAAAATTAGTTTAGCAGTATTAGGTTCAATTGGAGTAATTCCCTTGAAATTTTGGTCTAAAAAGTTTGTAAACTGATTTAAGAATGTTAACTTAAGGCCGGTTCCCACTTACGGAAAAGTACTACATAAAAATAATCAGAAAACCCGGAAAATTCGAAAATTTTCCGTATAAGCAGTGCAGAAAGTATCCGGAATATAGAGTTGAGCAACTTTTAACTTTTCCGTAATGCGATTCGGAAAAAGAATATTTTTAAACCAATAACATATCGTTGAAAGCGACGTCATGCATGACGCACACAATCATCGAATGGAGAGAAATATAAGCATGGAAGGCAAGAGGATGAAGAATTATAATTTTGAATGTGTGACGTCAGAAGACAAGTGCCAATAGCTAATGCTTTTGAAATTATTTTTCGGATTAGATGGAAACACGCTGAATTTTTACGGACGGAAACCACCGGAAAAAGAAAATATATTCTGTATACGTAATTATTTTCCGTAGCGACTTTTCCGCAAGTGGGAACTGGCCTTTACTCGAAATATAAAAATTTTCTATAAAATAGTAAAAGAATAATGGCGACTGTCGTCAGGAAAAGTAATAAAACAGATCATCGAAAGGATTTATGGTTCAAGTACAAAACAAATTTTCTTTATTGTAGAGGTAATTTATGTAAATATAACAATTTAATTATTAAAATCTGTTTTCTTATATTAAACCAAGGAATAAAACTATAAAATGCAAGCCAATTCAGCTGTGATACTTTAACACGAGTACGAATTAATACACAGCGCGAAACGTGGCCATTTTACAAGATTATTCGTGTAATTTGGGCCGCCAAACCCGGTATTCAACTTTAAAAGATTACGTTGAACAATAAACGATAGTAAAGCAGGAACCTTTTATACAGGATAATTCTGGATTTTGATTATATGCTTTTTCGTACTGTTAAGTTTTGACCTTTTCGACATTTTTTTTTTTTTTTTCTTTTTCCTACAATAAAGGAAAATTGCGTTTCGCATAATGAACCCGTTTGTATGAAAGTACGGGTTCGTGACCTTTTTTCCTTAACTTTCGTGACCGTAAAAACTTTATAAATGGAAAATAAAAATTGCAATTTCTCGATTTGCGATAATCAGTTTAAATCGTTTTAAAACACGTGAATGATCTAGGTGGAAAGATAACGTAGAGTTACAGTAGCCATGTCTAAATTTTTCAAACTAGAAAAAAATGAATAATTTCAGGAAAATCTGAGTTATTTAATCAAATTAATAAAGACTTCGATTGCTTAAACGAATTTGCAAAAGTCAGATTTCTCATAATGGCAACAGTGACGATAGAGAGACAGTTATATGTGGTAAAGTCATGCGATTCCCATGTCATGCAATAGCCTCCTCGACGCTGAAGTTGGAAAAAGGAATGAGTCAGCAGTGTTGCCGTAAACTCGGAACCAAGGAATGAATATAAGGTGCAATATCTGTTAACAAAATACGACTTTTCCGAGGAGCTACTCCCTTAAGATAACAAATCGAGCGGAATGACACAGTAATCCTACCATCGCATCCCAGATCATTTGCCGTTTCATCCTTAATGTAGAAACATTAAAGCAATTAAAATTACGAAACATTCGAGTCGTAAAAACATTACTTAAACACGACTAACTTAAACTCATCGTTACGAAAGTCTGCTGAGTTTAACAAACATTATTCTATACTAATTAAACTAGGATTAACATATACGAATAAAAACAGACTCAAATTAATTATATATGTGCGTTAAAATATGCGAAAATTCGTTAATATTACTCTCAGTTTAGATAGTTCGGAGAGGGGGAGGAAGAGAGAGACGGAACTCACCTCAGAGCAGGAAGCAGTAGCACCATCGTAGCAAGAATCATCTGTCGGTGATTTAGACATGGAGATGGACTCCGAAATTCAACCACATCGCCATCTCCATGCAGCAGCAGTTCGTATATAATCTGCAAAGGTTTTCTCTAATACGGAATCGATCCGAAAGAGAATCGATGCGACGCTAGATGGCGCCCGCTTTAAGATTTATACACTTCACGTGATAATACCCGGTTGCACGTGCTACCGAAGTCGTTATCTAAAATAAATATTGCATCCATTTTTTTTTTTTTTTTTTTTTTTTCAACAGATGACTCCTTTTTCCACTCAGTAAGAGTTTCATTTTTTTTTTTTTTTTTTTTTCTGTTCCATAAATTGAGCTTTTTAAAAGCATTGGTTGAATCAAAAACTTGGATGCAATTGCTAAAAATAAAGTTAATTTAAAAATTATTAAATGTGCAGTCTACGTTACTGTTTATTATTCTAGATAGATATGCAAATATATTATTCTATAAACTATTCATTACCGTTTGAATAATTAAATACAGAATGCGAATAAAATGCCGTTTTACAAAATTTAAAAATATAGTTTTAATCGAAATAATTGGCGATGTGTAATGTTTACTTGTATTCAATAATCAAAAACAAACATAATAATAATTTTTGCGGTGACGAATTGTAAATATTTATTTGTAAGAATATCAAAAATGGTTGTTGCTCAAAGTTGTAAAAATTTTCGATAATTTTTAATAACTGTAAACCGACCGTATAAACTAATATTGACTCTAGGGCGTAAACAGAATAACCTGCAAATAAAAAAAAAATCAAATTAAGTTATATAGGATGCAGATGTTCGGCTGTTTAATGTTACGAGAGGGCAGATGATGTCTGAAGAAATAAAAATACAAAAAGAGAGAAATTGTAAAATCTCTTTCGGTTTCCGAGAAAATTAATCGTAATCTCCACGCTCCTTACCAATACCGCCACAGGCAAATGGAGGATAAACGAAAAAAAAATTTTTTTTTATTTTAATATTACATTTTATTTCAGATAATCATCTTTTTATTGATTTTTATACTGAATCATTTCAGATACTATATTTAAATTAAACAGATTATACGTACGATTTATTTATGCAGTACTACATATCAACGAACTGTATGTTATCAAAGAGTACAATACAATACTATAGCATAAATATCTTTTTCTGAATCATATACATAGCCGAAGAAAGGAGGATGAAGGGGTAAAATTCTCCGGGCCTGGGATTCACAGGGGCCAGGACATCATCCCACAATTTGTTTTTACGCGCTAATTAACCCTAGAGGGACGGTGTTGAAAATTTGGGTCCGAAGCGGGGTAATAAATTGCCCCATTTTTTAGGTTTAAAATTATTTGGGGCCCATGTAAATTTTTCCCCCGGGCCCGGCGACGTATCTCGACACCTCTGATCATATCCAAAGTCAAATATGAAATTATTTATTGATATAAACAATCATCAATCACGACTGGAATAAACAAATAATGATTGTTAATTATACTGATCGAATATTTATATATTTTATTACAAACATTTATTTAAAATACCGTACTATTAATTAAAAACTGAACGGTAACTAAAGATTATGATCCTTAATGTAATAAAATATATAAATATTCGAACATTTAAAATACCGTACTATTAATTAAAAACTGAACGGTAACTAAAGATTATGATCCTTAAAACCAGAATAGTTTTGTTATAATTTCTATTAAATTTTAATTACGGAAAATATTAACGTTTAATGTTTAAAATAATAATAATAATAATGTAGTTTTGAAGATATTCTTGAAAAATTGCATATTTTATGTCAAATATATTATTCCTATTACTTATGAAACTTTTATCGCGCTTTATTTTAAAAATAAGGAACGAAATTTCTGTAAACTATAAATTTTTACAAAAATTTGATTGTTGTTATAATTACAGTAGTATTTTTTAATTAGCTTTTAGCTAAAAATATAATTTTTTTTTTTAACTTAGAAATGAAGACTATGAGAAAATAAATTAGAAGATTCAATTTTATGTAGTTTTGAAGATATTCTTGAAAAATTGCATATTTTATGTCAAATATATTATTCCTATTACTTATGAAACTTTTATCGCGCTTTATTTTAAAAATAAGGAACGAAATTTCTGCATACTATAAATTTTTACAAAAATTTGATTGTTGTTATAATTACAGTAGTATTTTTTAATTAGCTTTTAGCTAAAAATATAATTTTTTTTTTTAACTTAGAAATGAAGACTATGAGAAAATAAATTAGAAGATTCAATTTTAGCAAAAGTTTACTTTGGGGTGCTGCCATTCATCAGAGGTAAACTTTAATAGATTCAAATGCTAATTTTTGCAATTACAGTACAATGCCTAATGGGAATTACTGAAAGCTGTATATGTAAATGGTAAAAGATAATCATTGGTTTGGATTCTATTTAAGTGGCAGCATTAAAAAGTCATTCATCAAAGAGTTAAACTTTAATAGATTCAAATTCTAATTTTTGCAATTACAGTACAATGCCTAATGGGAATTAGTAAAAGCTGTACATGTAAATGGTAAAAGATAATCATTGGTTTGGATTCTATTTAAGTGGCAGCATTAAAAAAAAAATCTTCCCATTTAAAACTATATACAGTACTCTATATAAACAAAAACTAAAAATATACATCTCATCTTTTAAGGAAGTATTTAAAATTATTCATAAATATTTATATAATTTAAAAATATAATCATAAATTATTATTTAAAATAAAGTTTTCCGTGCCAATTCCAATGGAAGAGAGAAGGTGCAACTTGACCAAATAAGGTCAGAAATGAGTCAAACCTCTCTTTCTATAATATGATTGGGTAGACGAAAAACAAAAATATTAAGGGACAGCCGAACACACACACTCGCTGATCACTCTGCATCAGTGTTATTGTTTCATTTTTGATCCATACAGAATTATTTTAAAGGAAAGAAGAAATTCAATTAAGATATGATGGCTCTCTTAAGGGTTAGATGCAAAATCTCCTTTTTTTTATAGGAATTTTCTTTTTTTTTTTTTAATTTATTAGTACGCTACGCCACTGTGTCTAGACCCGGTTTTTGGTGTAAACCGTGGACGATAGAAACTCTGTTTAAACAATCGGCCCTTTACGTCCAGATTCTTCTCTTTTTTATTCTCCTTCCTCTTTCCCACGGTTACGTTGTTCCGAGTGTAAAGGCTGTATTCCACTTGTCTACTTTTTTACATTGCTATGGAAACAATCCCACAATCCACCGCTTCAGCGACGCACCGTTAGATTTCAACATGTTGAAAATTTGACGCTATCGCTTAATTTTTCCGCTTTCAATATCCAATGAAAAGACAGTATTTGTATGACGATGGCTATGGTTATGCATGCGTCTTATCGATACATGCATAACCATAGCCATCGTCATATAAATACTGTCTTTTCATTGGATATTGAAAGCGGAAAAATTAAGCGATAGCGTCAAATTTTCAACATGTTGAAATCTAACGGCGCATCGCTGAAGCGGTGGATTGTGGGATTGTTTCCATAGCAACGCCCGACTCCTTTCCCGTTCGGGTTGAACTTTCATATCAAACAACAATTTAGAGGGGGCCTTTGTTAATTGATTTCGCTTCCTTTTTGTTTATAAATACAATTTATACCATTTTCTATAGTTTTGTGGATTAATTTAATAATACTATATAATATAATAACATAATTTTGCTATAAAGCAAGGGAGTGCCGCCCAGGGTTTCATAAAGGTATATGAAAACCAATCAAGGGCTTCTAATATTTGGTAGAAGTTCAAGATGTTATCAACAATAATACATACATTTAAATTATTCAAATAATCTCGTCAACGGTATGTTATAGTTTTTAGACGAGAGAATTTTGGTAATATGCAAAGTAGATGTCAATGCAATAATATATTTAAATGAAAAATTGATAATATAAGGTTTATAACATGTATGAAATGTAGAAAATATTTTAAAACTTCAATAAGACAATTTTTTTACAGAAAAATTCTAAATACAATAACGTATATTATCGTATTCCATATTTTTGAACTCATCACTTTTTATTTTTTATTTATTAGTTTATACATTTTCCAATTGTATTTTACAAGATTATTAGTTCATCTTGGATTTATGACTGAAATAGATGAAACTCCCATTTTTTTTACACATAAATATAAGGCCGGAAAAGTTTTAGCAATAGCAAATGAATTATAAGTGAATTTGCAGAATAACAAATTAGTATTTTTTAAAAATGATATGATATTCAACAAGTGAATCATTAATTCTCTTCTTACCAGGAATGTTATCGAAGATTATACTGTAATAACTGATAATTGATGAAGATATAGCCAATTGCAATAATTAGTTTATAAACATTTTAAGGTAAGTCATTCAAAAAACTTCATTAGATCTTGATTTTTCCTGGATAAATATGCAGAGAATTCCTGGATAAATATGCAGAGAATTTTAAAATGTTCGGGTTATTTAAGAAACATTTAAAAAATCTACTCAAAATATATAATTCATCAGATAAATAGTTTTTATTTTTAAGAGACAATGAATCAATTATATTTTGCATCCTGTTTGATAAAATTATTGACTTTTTTAATGTTCCTTCTAATTTTCATAAATAAGTACAGTATTAATTTAATCTCTTTTGTGTATTTTCATATGTTGATTTAATATATCCAAAATGTAATCTCTCTATTATGACATATATATGATAATTATAACATTTTGCAAAATTACTGCAATCAGGTTTGTCATTTGTTGAAAGAATTAACATTCTGTCAAATGAAAGTGCTTCAGATACAATTAATTTTTTTATTTATTGTCATTAATAAGCAAATTAAATATGTGACTATCTAGAACTCACCGATAAAGTTGCTTCTTGTATTTTCGAATAGAAACAATTGCCAACGCAAAAATGTGTCCATAGTCCCGACCGATAGCTTTAGTAATCAAAGGATTAATTAAAAATTGTGTATTTATTTATAAACGTTACTTATTTTATTTATACATAATTTTGGAAATGTGAACTTATTTTGAGGGACCCAGTGAGAAATAGCCAATCGAATAATCCGGCACTGCCTACAGAGTTTCGCAGTTCTCGCTCTATTCTTAGGAGTGCGTCGTTTTTTTGCAATGGAGTGTATATAGCATGTACACTCCATTGCAATATTATAGTTGTATAGTTAGCAATATTAATTTCCGACATTCCCGGCGCATTTATCATTTTTGAGATTTAGGTTAAGTTAAGTTAGTTTGATTAAGCCGCCATATCCTCATGGGATATTCATTATCTGGCGGCGGCCACTTATAGAGTATCACAGGCTGGCCAACACCCATGATGGGCCAACCGGATGGATGAAGGATGGGGTTCAACAGCCGGGCTCGAACCCCTCCTGAAAAACTGGAGATGTGGGACCCGGATTTGAACTTGAATCCTCCAGGGTGAGAAGCGACAGTTTTACCACGCGGCCATCCGGCCGATTTCCATTCTAGAGAACCCGGGTCCACTCCTTGAAAATGCTTATAAAGATGTCCAGACCCGGCCCGTCCTCTACAGTCCAGGTGATCCCTCGGCAGGAGAGAGAAGCCTGTGGAAGAGCTTGTTTCATACTGTCATTTAGTATTCTTAGAGAATGGAAAATGGCGTCATCTATTAACAAAAAAAAATTAATAAAGAACGACAGATATTCGAAATTAAAAAGTTATATCGATGACGAGACAAGAAAAGAATTATCTCAACACTGCTATTAAATTCATTTTATGTAAATTATTTTTACACCGATGTTTTCATATATAGATTGCCGTTTCACGTTTTTCTATAGTTGGCGTATTGGAATCGCTACAAATAGTCTTGATTTTTCCAGTGAAAAGATTTCATATGTATAAAAAATTGTGTTAACATTTATGCCCCGCCTCTATATCTGGAGTTTATGACGCCGATTTTATTTAAATAAAATCCAAAATGCATTATAACGTGGGCTTACACAATACAAAGATTCTGCCTCTATGAGTGGGGGAAAGAATTCATTTATTTATTTATTTATTTAAGCAAATACACGATCAAATATTGCAAATGCAAACACTGATCGTTACAGAAAAATTCACCGTCTCACCCGCGTGTCGTAAGAGACGACTAAATACTGCAATCTTTTTCCTACTAGTGGCTTGCCACACTTCTTCTGGCAAGCATGGAATGTATTCTTTTTCTGCCGGGATCCTTTCCATCTTTCCGCTTACACAATACAAAGATTCTGCCTCTATGAGTGGGGGGAAGAATTCATTCATTTATTTATTTATTTAAGCAAATACACGATCAAATATTGCAAATGCAAACACTGATCGTTACAGAAAAATCCACCGTCTCACCCGCGTGTCGTAAGAAACGACTAAATAGTGCAATCTTTTTCCTACTAGTGGCTTACCAAACTTCTTCTGGCAAGCATGGAATGTATTCTTTTTCTGCCGGGATCCTTTCCATCTTTCCTTGAGCTTTTCTATATTCTTTTCACTTCTTCCTTTAATCTTCAAAGGTCAAAATCTCTGAGTATGCCCAGTAGCCCTTAAATATATAAATACAATTCACAGAATCCCGGTCATTTTTTTCGGTATACAAATAGTGGTATTGATACAAGAAGCAAAATCTCTGAATATGCCCAGTAGCCCTTAAATAAATAAAAACAATTCACAGAATCCCGGTCATTTTTTTCGGTATACAAATAGTGGTATTGATACAAGAATATAGTTTTTCGGTATTGTTTTAAAAAATAAATATTTATATTTATTCACGTAAAGGATATAAAATCGACAATAATATTTTTGACAACAGGGCGAACTTTAAAAAAATAATTTTACCAGAACTTTTTAGAAACTTCGAATTTCGAAGTTATGTCATCTTAGGTTCCATACTAATACCATAACTCGAAAATATCCATATATCTCTCGAAAATTTGTCGAAGCACTGACTTTTTTCAGTTATCAATGCATATGTTATTTATGTACGTACATCAATTTGGAGTTATGACTCTTCAGCAGCAAATTTTTGAAAAAAAAAGAAAAACTTGTCCTTTTAGAAAAACTGCTTGGATTAAAATTTCTACTAAAACATATTAATGTTTGTAAAAAAAAATTAATTATAAAATTCAACTAACGACGAAAGTTTCGTCATTCCAATATTAGATTATATACCATTGTTATCTTATTGTTCTTCTCTTAATAATAGATAAAATAGGTTCTTCAAAATTCTCTGCATATCACAATAGTTAATAAAAAAAGGAATAAAAAATTAGGTGAGTTAATCATTTTTTATTTTCCAATCATTCTCTAAATATGGTAAATGAATGTCCCAGTCTTTTATAATTTTTTAAGGCTACTTATACTCTCTCCCTTCTCGAATCTGATGAATTAGAGGTGATTCTTGTTATTTTCAGCTTGGTTCAGTTACATGACAGTTGGCTAGAATTCACAAACGACTGAATCTCTACGACAATATTAATACAGTCGAAGCCGGTTATCAGGGAATCGATGGGACCTACATTTTTTGTCCCTTATAAGCAATATCCCTAATATCCGAATGCGCAACAAATCGGCGCGTCGTCAGGTGTGCAAGTAAACATTGAAGAGTTTTCGACGAGGGTTGTTATTTCGGTTTTAACCGAATATCGGTTATTCGAGTTGTGTAATTATTCGATTACCGGCTATGGATCTTGCATCTGCGGTATACGTAAAATGGGAAATAATTAATACTAGATATTACCCGCTCATATAAATGAACAGAAATCCTGGTCATTTAATTTCGTAAACTTGGAATATATCTCTAAAACTTCTACCAACTTGTAAAACAAATTATTAAGTTGCGCCATTTTTAGAGTATAGTGACACCTGCGGATTTTGTCTTTTTAGAGGAACTACAATTTTATTTTTATTAATATTTTATTAGAGGATTATTATTATTTTATTAAAGGATTAATTAATATTTTATTATTTAAGTTATTAATAATGATAAAAATTTTTGCTATCGCAGAAATTCGAGCATTGGATTTTTTAATGATTTCTATCCAGGAATTTAAATAAAATTTGCGGTGGGGGAATAAAGAGATAAAAAAGCAACAAATTGGCTTTTTATGATGTTTTTGTTATTTTTAAATAAATTACACTGATGGCCGACCGAAGTAAAGCATGATGAGATGTAGGTCGTCACAAGGGAGAGTATAGCAAAATGAAAAATTCTCTCTCTTATAGCCGAATTTTCCATTATTTCCGAATCTACCACATCTGACGAAAAATACACACAAAACGTGTTTTCGCTGAGACCGGACGCGTTTGTCCCTTATACGAATTTCCCTTATAGCCGACTCCCTAATAACTGGTTAATAATCAGTTATAGGTTAATAATCTAAGATAGATAATCTAAGAATATTTTTAGATGAATATTAGTCAATACACACACATGTATATATATATATATATATGGTAAGATGTCAGGAATCGAAGCGTACGTGTTACTATGGCCGAATGATATCGAATGGTTGTGGCAAGGTCCATATACATGGGTCTGTTAAGTTTCAATTCTGAAAGTGTCTGTTCTGCGCAACTGACGTCACACGCCCCGACTCGGCTAGCTGCGAAAGATTTCACTGGCAAAAATAATGGTTTACTGCTCGGTTTTTACTATGGCCGAATGATATCGAATGGTTGTGGCAAGGTCCATATACATGGGTCTGTTAAGTTTCAATTCTGAAAGTGTCTGTTCTGCGCAACTGACGTCACACGCCCCGACTCGGCTAGCTGCGAAAGATTTCAGTGGCAAAAATAATGGTTTACTGCTCGGTTTTTGGCTGTAAAAGTCTTTCTGAACGTTCAAATGTAATGAAGAGTCTGAATCTAATTATTATTTGTACTTAAAAGGGTCTGATAGACAAAATGTACGAAAAGCTGCAAGAGTATTGTCACATACCATGGCAAGTTCTATATTATTTTTGAGTAGAAAAAAATAATTCCTATGATGGTTGCAGAAGGAGCAGCTGTATTGATTGATTTATTTGACAAATGGTTTGACGTACTTAATGTTAATACTATATATGGTAAAAATAAATATCAGTCTGCTTTTGGTAAAGAATACTTAGATCAAATTAAAGTTATTAAAGAAATGAGCAAAGTTATCAAAAACAATAGAGTAGGAAAGCATTCTACTTCCTTTTCAAAAAGGAATTTTAATAATTAACAAACACATCATTAATTGACTTATATAATCATCTTAATGAAACTTACAATTTGCCATATATATTAACTAGAAGACTGAATTCATGAAAATTTGACATGAAAATTTTTTTTCTGTAATTCGCACAAGATTTGGAGCAAGTGATCATCTATCAGCACTTGAAAATTTTTTTTCTGTAATTCGTACAAGATTTGGAGCAAGTGATCATCTATCAGCACTTAATTTTAAGTATAGACTTAGAGGCTACAATTTAAGTAAGAATTCAGATATTTTATTAAGCAAAAAAGCAAATAGATGTAACAGTTCTGATGACTCTACCTGTTTAAATTCCACAAGCAGTAATGATGAGGATGATTGTGTGATCTCTTCTGCATTAATTAATAAAGTTATTGGGGGAAATTATGATGAGCTTCAAATACCTCAAGAAACTAATGATCCAAATTTTATTTTTATTCATTCAATTCCAGAAATACAATGTAATGATTATGAGCTTATTAACAATGAACATATTACACTTTTGAATGAGTTTGAAAAAACAGTCATTGCAGATACAATGAAAGAACAAGGAATTAAATATTTTGCATGTTATATTGCCTTTAAATATAAAAAGGACTATCCAAATTTAGGAATCAGTACAAGACTATTACCTCCTTCTGCATTTGAATTTGTAAATATTATTTCAAGAGGTAATTTAACTTATCCTTCTGATTCTTTTCTTAGTAACGTAATTAAGATGAATAAAATTTTTGAAAATTTTCATAATAATGCTATATGTCGAGATGATAAAATAATTGTAAAAGTTTGTACTTTAATTAAGAATGAATTACAAGATAAATTACCTGATAAAATTATTAAAACTTTTGTTAAAATTAGAACATATGCTAGATTGTATAGCTTAAATGTTTCTAATTATAATTGCAAAAATAAAATGAAAAGATTTGTAAAATAATGTATTTTATAATAAAGAAAGAAAATGTTAAGTGTTTCTAATTATAATTGAAAAAATAAAATGAAAAGATTTGTAAAATAATGTATTTTATAATAAAGAAAGAAAATGTTAATTTCCTGAAAATAAAACTGTTTCATTCGGTCTTATTAAAAAAATGCCATCCTGCAAGTTTGGATTTTCTTGTTTATCGTGCTGCTTGGATGAGGGGCTTTGACGTCATACACCGTTTATCCGGGAACATAGACATGCGCGTTGACAGACCCATGTATATGGACCTTGGGTTGTGGGTCCGTGGCACAAGGGGTCCAGAACACGGGAGAATTAAAACACACGAAAGATATGATCAAGAAAAAGAATATTACATAAAAATACGGCACAAAAAATGCGCTAAAAAGGAAACGAAGCTGACATTTTAAATATAGTGTCTTTAATTGTAGTTATAGAGAGGGGGCGCGCTGTGTCCAACTCGCACGTACCTGGAGTTGAGTTGACTTTTCTCTGGAAGAAGTGGGAGACTCCGGGCTCCGAATTCTTCTTACTGCTTCCTCCTTTTTGTTAAGTTCTTAATTCTTCTAATTTTCCTTTTTTTATCTCTTCTTTTCTTCTCATTTTATTTCTTATTATTGTATTTTTGTTTCTTGACTTATTTACCTTCGTCTCTTTGGGCCGATTGTTTAAACGCGTTCTAGATCTCGGCCGCGGTCTAAACCACAGTTTTATAAAATTTGCATTGCATAAACGAAGCGTCTTTAGCAAACGCGGATCAGACGAGGTCTAGAAAACCGGTTTCTAAAGTACATTTCTAGACCAGCCACTAGCCAGGTTTAGAATCTAGACCGCGTCTTCTTGCGCATGCGTTAACTTTTCATAGTTTGTAGAATCCGCCACATTTAATTTGAATTATTATTGAGTGAAATATAATTTAAAAAATATATTAAATGTTTAATTAAGTATTTTTTTCACTCCAATAATATTTTAAAAACTGTTAATATTCCTACCGAAATAAAAATATTCACGATTATTTTTAGATTAGTGGAACAATCGTTAAGAATAGAACGTAATGAGAAGTTATTGGAAGAAAATTGTTAATATAGAAGGATTGACATCTTCAATTAAAGAAAAATTAACAAGCTGCTATGTTCGATAGAAAATTTCTTAATTTTTCGAATATTTGGTATTATTTCTAGAAAAGAAAAAATTTTCAGTAAATGTTAAAAAAAAAGACATAAATATTTCTTTCGATAATAAATCCCTATAACAAATGGAGGTCATTAATCATAAATAAGATACTGTACTTTAAAACATCCATTTAAAAATGGAATTATTCTAACCAAACATTATCTGCTATCAAAGTTACTAAAAAAATAAAGAGAAAATATTCTAATCTTTTCTTTATATGCCATATTGAATTTTTTATTTTTAATAAACCTGCATAATTTACCGTAAATTTTGTAGCAGTTAAAAAAGTGTATAAATGTTAGAACTATGATATAAATGATTTTGTTTTCGGTAATTTATGATTTTAATAAATAACGAAAACTCTAAATATACATGTGTAGATAGACTACTCGAAGTATTTTCCACTCAACTAGAATATTCAATTCAAGAATAATATTTCATTTTATGTACCTACAACCATTATTTTTGAAGAAGTTGGCCGAACGCCAATTCACAATTTGACATATTCGTTTTTTGCACAATGAGCTCTTCAAATAGAAATATTTGCATCGTCATTTTTTTATTCGATCTACTCTGCACCTCCATTTCGTTCGTGTCACTTTTTTGACAACACTGCTTACCTTTTATGAATATTTAAAAAAGTTTTCTAGGGAAAGAATATTTTCTATACAAAGCGAGAAAAGTATTTTTCTATTACTTTCTTCCAATTCGAATTATTTTCCTTGTTTCGTTAATGAGTTTCTGTTTAGAAATTACTCACTAAAATATTTTTATTGATCTTTTGTCTGTTATATCAATGCTGTATATTCAGTAGCACCATTTTTTCCCTTCCAGTTGATAATTAGTTCTAACCATAAACAGTAATCAACAAATAAGGTTGAGGAACGTAGCATCGATTTTTATAATTTTAAATGATACCGTTTATTTGATTTTTTCTTATTAATATAGCGTGTAAATACTTAAATAAAATATTCCCTTCATTAAAGTTTTATTTTATAATCTATATAGTGCATAAATAAATATTCGTGGAATATTCATTGATAACTTTTAATATGATGTACCTGTACTCCATTTATAGATCAATATATAACTGTCAAAAATCTAAACTTTTATCGGATTATATTCGCTGCATCCGCCACATATTTCATTTTTGAAATCTTCAAAACAATATAAGTTTAAACTGTTTGTTAAGGAAGATTTCAGTCGTGTATATATATATATATATACACGACTGAAATCTTCCAATCTACTGAATACAACTGCACTAACAAAATCTGTCTCATATATCTCGGATTACTGGAAGCAGATGTAACTCTCACAACAAAATTGTCACAACAAAATCTTTTTGGAGAACTTTCAATGAGAAAACCTACTGTTGCATTGGATTCTTTACTGTAGATTTGAGTAAACTTCATATTTTGTGTAGTCGTTTTTAATCTTTTTTCAATCTTGTATAGATTATAAAAATAATATAACTGAAGAAGAGTTTTCATAATTTAAAATTTTAATATTTTACATTTGGATACATGCTGCTTTTTAATAATTATACAAGAAAAACTGCTCTTTTGATTACTTATTTTGAAACAGGAACTATCATCAGAGTTTTGGACATTTAATATGGTATATTTGTTATCGCAAAATTTTAGTTTTCTTTATTTGCAAACAGAATTCTTGTAAAGATTACAAGTATATTCACTTAGATAGCATATATAGTCATTGATTTATAGAAGCATGCAGTATATACGTTGGATATAATGTTTGAGTATTAGATACGTTAAAGTTATCTCAAACTGAATTTTTTTTAATATTTCGAGAGTCATCTTCAGTTTGAAAAATATCTCAATATCTATACAATATTTAATTTAAAGAAGAAACTTTTATTTTGCCTTTATAAAAAAATATCCAATCGTAAAATTTAATGGAAGTTTGTACGTATATAAATTGAATACTGAATTGGTTCTTATAGAATCTATGGTGAATTCGGTTTATTCCTTAGAGAACGAATAGAGATATTTTATGTTCTGAAATTTGAAAGTAAAATAAAACTGAAAGAATTCTTATATAAACATACAATGTAGAAGTAATTCAAAAAGAATGTAAACAGATAAATTGAAAAATCAAATAAGAGTAAAATCTATTCGATCATGAAAAATTCTACCAACAAAACATATAAATAAACCGAAAAATTAAAAATTTAATTGCTTATCTATTCAAATGAAAAAAAAAATTAAAAATAAAAGAATTTTCTTAAATTTTAAATATTTATATAAGTAAAAAATAAAATAAAATTGCATCATAAAAGATTCGTCTGGCCAAGTGCTACATGGAAATTATCATAGTAGTCAGGTAATTCTATTCAAAAACACCCACGAAAAAAACATGCAAATTTTTCTTTTTGGAATTTCTATTATCTGAATAATTTGTTTATATATTATTAAATTATTTTTCAAAAATTAATCACCATCATTAAATTCTTTGAAATTCTCTTTTGCGTAAACATCGAAAAAATTAATTTTGCTCATTTTGGATATTTAAGTTTACGTGATTAACAAAATTTATCGAGGTCAAATTATAATAATGAGAACATTTCATTTTTTCGAAGTAAAAATTCGATAAATTATACTTTCTATGTTAGTTTATTAAATGAAATAATTACTATTAAAATTCAGTTCTGTAAATTATTAATTAATGAAGTATCAGTAAAATATCGCTTTACGAAAAAATTAACTATTATTTTTATAAAAAATAAAAACGGGTTGTTTAACTAAAATGAATAATTTTATAAATCGCTTTGATTATTTAAAACTTAAATGATGCGATAACAAGCATATTTTCTCATGTTTAAGTGGATATACTTGGAAATATTCAATGCCCCACTAAATTTTAAATATATTGATGTAACAGTCTATTTCGAGGTTTCAGTAACAATCATTATTTAATCTTGTAATAATAGAAGTGCAACCGAGCTTATCGAATTTCTGTTTTTTTTTTTCTTCTTCTTCTTCTTTTCTTTTCTATTACATTTTGTTGAAGTTTATGACATTAGATCAATAATATTTTTGGAAATTTACCAAGTGATTGAAAAATATCAGCATTTATTAATATCGACCAAATTTTACTGAATTATTCTAACTTACAGAATTCTTGTTGTTTAAACGGCATTGCTATCCGGAGGATAAGTATAATAACTTATTTTAATTATTTATTCGATCAAACGATTTTAATTAAATATTTATTTATTCTTTTAATTAATTTATTAATTTAACGTTGATTATAATTTTGTATAATTTCACAATATACGGTGTGTCCCAGAATAAAAGTCCCATTCACAATATCTCGGCTTCTATTCAATAGAAAAAGCTAAATTAAGTCTTATTTTAAAGCGTATCATCTGCGCTATCTAACAATGGTTTCAATTGAATCGAAAATCCACCTAAATTCGTTAAAAAATATAAAACGCATATTTTCTCATTTATTTCAAATGATACCGTGGTATTTTTTGTGTATCACTGAAAACATTATCCAGTTCCGATTCTAATAATAATTGAATGAATTTATTAAGATGCATAAAACTTCAAAATATTCCAAGTTGACGTTTAAGAAAGAAAAATTTATAATTTCTACTTACACCGACATCACTGAATAAAAATCTAAAAATTGGATTTGGAAGCAAATACATATTCTGAATCTTTGTTAAAATTATTCACGATAACAGTTTACAGAATTAAATTTAGTTCATTTTTCATAGAGAAATTCTATCCCAAAACCCATATCTGCCGATATGTCAGCGCCATTACGATCACGTGATGGACGTCATTATTTAAGATATAGAAACTCTTGAAATTCCGTTAGTTGCATAATCTTACGACTCGCACGAAGCAGAATGTTATCAAGATTTTTCATTAAAAAATATACATTTTTAGTTTTCTTAATGCTAATTCAAAAAATTCAAATTTATCTTATTTTTCAAACCTATTTCCGGATCTAATTCCCTTGTATACCATTTGAGAGGACTAATTACAGAAAGAAAAATCTTTATTTCGTAAATGAACTGGATTTTTATTTTTAATTTGCAAAATAAATTTAGAATTACTTCAAAATTAATATGAAAAAGGAAATTCTTTAGAAGAAGTATCTTTATACGTAAAGACAAGAACAATATCAATATTATCAATAAAATTATTAGCTCAACCACTATGCCGCGGCACACTAGTGTGCCGCCAAATCTTTGAAGGTGTGCTGCGAAAAATTAAGAATGAATTGTAAATTTATTTATGTAACTGTATAAATCATATATATATTAATAGTGAAAAACGTTGTTGGCTGGATATCATTTTTGCAGTCGAACTACTGCACCGATTCCTATAAATAGGGAATCGTTAGAAAAATCTGACCCTCGAATTTCTGCGAGAGGCAAATGTTTTTGTCGTTATTCAAACTCTAAAAATTAATGAATAAAAATTAAATTAAAATTATAGTTTCTCTAAAAAGACAAAATCCGCAGGCGGTGCAATAACTTAAATAAGGGCAGCCATTTAATGATCCTGTGTTCGAGTATGATGTAATCTGAATGTAATAAATAAGAAAAAACAAAATAATCTGTTAATAAAAATTCGTTGTTAAAGCTATATTATTATTTAAAATAATTAGGTGTGCCGCCAAATTTTAAAATATTAATTTAGGTATGCCGCCAAATTTTAAAATATTAAAATGTGTTCCTGAACGTGTGCCACCAAATTTAAAAATATTAAAATGTGTTCCTCAACAGAAAGATGTGCCACCAAATTTTAAAATATTAAAATGTGTTCCTCAACAGAAAAAGTGCTGCCAAATTTTAAAATATTAAAATGTGTTCCTCAACAGAAAAAAGGGTAAAAATGACTATGTTAGATAGTTAATGAATGGGACCATTGCCTCATTTTGTTATGAGCTAGAAAAACATAGATAGTAACGTCACATCACGTGATCATAATGGCGTTTGGCATATAAAAATTTTGGGATAGAGTTTCTCCATGAAAAATGAAATAAATTTAATTCTGCAAACTGTTTATGTAAATAATTTTTAATAAAGATTCAGAATATATGATCGTTCCAGAACTCGATTTTTAAACATTTTTCAGTAATGTCGGAGTAATTAGAAAGCTATATAGCTTTTATCTTAAATTTCAATTTCGGATATTTCAAGGTATAGGCATCGTAGAAAATTGATTCACATATTGTTAGAATCGGAACTAGATAAGGTTTTAAGTGATATACAAAAAATGCCACGGTATCACTTGAAATAAGTGAGAAAATATGCATTTTATATTTTTAGAGAACTTAGATGGATTTTCAATTCAGTTGATCCCATTATTAAATAATGCAGATTATAAGCTTTAAAACAGACATAATTACGCTTTTTATATTACATAGAAGCCAAAATATTACGAGTTGAATATTTATTCTAGGATACACTTTTGTATATTTTATTTTTGATGAGTAGAAGTCTTTCTTTGATATTTTTCCTATATTAATAAATAACATATGAAACGAATATATGTAAAAAAATAAATTATTTTTAAAATATATTTTCTGTTAGTTTTTTCAGAATTTTGCATGTTTTAGAAATTTATTTTTCGGTAAAGAAAAGAAATATATCTACAGTTTGCATTTGCAAGAAAGCAATTTTCAACCCAATTAACCTGAAATAACTACAGCAAATGTTGAAAACTTGTCATTGTTCTACTGGACAAACATTAATTCATTACGCTTTCCAAACATGTGTAGGCTAGAATTTTTCCTGGAAATAATTACTCTTAGATTTATCGGGCTTTAACGGTTGCGCATCAAAATTAGATAGATAATTACTTTGGAGTTTATGCACGTATATGTAGTATAATTAAAAATTGATAGAGTTAGAGGAAGGTAGATCACATAATCCCTTTGAAATTAATTCAATTGGTCTAGATATGAAGTGTTTGTATGGTAATATTGAAACTTAGAATGTCATTCATCTTCCTGTAACAATGCCACAAACTGCTTAATAATGTCTCGATAACGATCTGAGGTTAGTATTTCTTCAAAGAAAATTGGACTAATAATTCATCTTCCGGAAACCAACATCATGCAACAATTCAACATAAAAATATAAGTTGACATATGCTTTCCTAGTGAAAATTGTTGGCTCTTTGTTTGTACTTTTTTTTATTGAATCTAATTTTTGGGATGAATATGATTTAATGACGTAGAAGTATAGAAATTCTTTAATGGAAAACTGTAATAAATTATATTATGAAAAGTTTTTTGCAGAGAATGTTTACGAGTTTCAGGATATTGAGTGATGAGATTTTTCTAAATATACTATCAGAAAATGCATAAAGTCTTATCATTTGATGTATTTTCATCTAGAAAAATGGCGGATGGACTCAAAAATGCATCGTGAGATGTTTAAATGGATGCGATAATGGAAAATGAATAATTCTGACAGTATATATGAATGAATGAATAGGTGTGACTTCAAAATAAGTTCATCCTTACTGTTATCATTACACGAGAACCAAATGTAAACAATTCTGTTTACGCATAAACTAAACATCAATCCAACAAAATCCAAGTTTTAAAAACACGATGATTCTTGTATCACAAAAGAGGTCATTCAATATAATGATACTGTGAGAAAACTCAGTCTGAAATCACTTAAGATCCCTCTTGATTTATTAATATTTACTATCAGAATTATTAATTTTCATCCAGTTTCACTAATGTCTAATTGTTTAAGTAGCAATATTTAATCATGATATAATTTATATTCAAAGTGAGTTCTTGATAGCATATAAATATAATGCAGAGAATTAAAATTTAAAATGGATGAGAATAAAATGTTTTAAGCATTAACTTTGTCTAAATAATTGGACGATATAATCAATACTAGTTATGGGCTGTAATTATTAAGCATAGAAATTTAAGAACTAAAGGGTATATTGATTCTTATAATGGCAATTATGTATCAACATATTTAGAATTTGCTAACTGCGTTAACTGATAAAGTTGATACTAAACATAAATTTTTCTTGTTATAGTCAATGAAAGTTCCTTTTTGCATCTAGATATATAAAACCTTTTATTTATAGTATGTTCCAGAAAATAATTACATAGTGCGATTCCTTGTGGAGAAATAAAAAGAAAAATCTTGAGACATTTCCTGATTCTGTCTTGGTTATTGAGAAAAACAGATTTAAACAACAAACTAGTTGTTGTCATATCTAGTTTTGTTGTTTTATCCACCTAATACTATATTTCAATTTATCTAATCTAAATTGTTAACAATAGCAATGTTTCATTGTTTTTTCCTAGACTTGTTTTTAGTTTGTTTTTATTTTGAGAAATTATATAAATATTTTTATAAATCTCCATCTATCTGAAAAGTGTTTATCTTGTTTTCAATAGTCGGATATTTACAAAATTACGGATTATATTTCCGTATTTAATCAATCATCAATCAATTAAATGATTATTTTTCTTTCTTAACGTTCCTATAATAACAAAATAAAAGCATTTCTGATATAAACAATGATAAATTAGTATTGTTAACGCTTCAGCTTGTGTAAATTGAATATCAAATCATTGAAATAAAAACACTCTAAGAAAGTAATGATTTAAAATTGCACCAAGACAATACAAAATATGTATAAATATATAAATAATAATGTATTTATATTTGTCCCCATATCTTTCTCACTATAGCCTACATTTTCATAAAACTACCTGTATCTTTAATATTTTTTTGCAAATTTTAAAAGTATATCTTACAAATTTATAAAATTTAATTTTTTGTTTATATGTAAATTTTTAAGTAAATTAAATTACTTTAATACATACTCAAAATATATATTAAAAATAGTCTAAGTATACATTATAAATAGACATAAGTATAAAAAATACTTTATTACAACGCTATTTATAGCAGTTAAATATAAAAAACACGACCTGTATAAAGTAGTTTTGTAGTGCTTCAGAGATTATGGGAAAGTATAAAAGAGAAACTAAAAAAGAAAAGAAAAAAACGAAAAAAAAAGACTGTAAAATAACTGAGACTACTAGGAATCTGTTATAGAAGAATCAAACGTATGTTATAATGTTGAGAATGTATCTTAACTTAACCATTAATCTTATTTCTTTGTAGTATTTTAAAAGCTCTTATTTTAAGTAGAAATACAGTATTTGTCGCATTTTATAACAAAATAGAAATTGGATATCACAATCGTTTAGCGGTCGTGAAAATCCAACTTTACTCTATTAATCCATTTGACAACTGCCTGAGTTTGTGTATCTCCAACTTAAAGCTTTTTTTTATTTATAAAAAAATTTCAGATATTTTATTACTATAATAAAAATTTGAAAAATTGCTAGATTTCTATTACTGGTATTTTACGTTGTGAGAGAATGAAAGAATGAAGTTATCTATATAAGTTATTTCTGCTTTCACTATTCATGCTCTATGACTTTGTTGTTTCAAATCTTTTGTTAATTATTACTTAACAAATGGCTGAAATTTTATAGATATACAGTATTAAAATAAATTATTTTTTAACTTTTACATATTTTAACATGCTCATGAAAAAATTTTATCTATAACTATATTAATTATTATACTGTAATATTATACCACCATGACTATATAAAAAAAGTAAAATAAATACATTTATATTTTAATTTTTGTAAAGAAAATTTATATATTTGTCCATGAGAATATTATATAAAAATTTATGAAATATTAAAGACACCTATTAATTGAGGAATAATCTTTTAACAAAATCTTTGAACATAGATTAATTCCATGCTTTACTTGAAATAAAAACAATTAATATAAAATATTTAAAGAAGAGAATTAACATGATATTCTCCAGTTTCACAACAATTAAATGATTATTTTTCTTTCTTAACGTTCCTCACTGATTTAGATTGTCAATAATTAGATGATCTAATCTCATGGAGGAAAGATAATTAAAACAATACTTGAACCAATCTTCGCAATTGATAAACACAGATAGATCATCAATAATTTGGGGAATTCAATTATCAGATTTTGTTACAAAGTTTGCCTTATTGCGTTTTGAATAATATTTAAATTCTCTTAACTGTCATATTAATTCTATATTTTGGAAATTGCTTGTAATCGTTTAATATCTTTTCTAAAAATATTTTTAGACAGGTATCTCAGAAACAATAATCGAAGTGGACTTGGTTAACAAGATTTTTTTTTACTCTGAAGTTTTCTAAATATTCCCGAAATATCTTATGTTTATTTTACAAAGTTTGCCCTAAACTCAAAAAGTTCTGAAGTTTTCTAAATATTCCCGAAATATCTTATGTTTATTTTACAAAGTTTGCCCTAATTTTACTTATTACATTTCAAAAATTCTAATATTAAGCACTTGATGTTTTTTATAAATAAACCCTCGAGAAATTCCAGATGTTCTGGATTAAGTTTGCATACGATAAAAAGTTGTTATTAAAAATACAGAATTGAAAAGGATGAAATTAAGTCATAAATTATGTGAAAATGCTGATAATTATTATTATTATTATTATTATAAGACTTATAATAATAGCAGAAGAAATACGATGACATGTCTAACAGAATTTCCTACATTGCAATGATAGACATAGCAAGGTAGACAATTATATTGCAATCTAGGAAATGAAATCTCTACACCTATATTTAACGAGAACAGATAGGATTATTTGGGTTGCAGAAAACAACGTTAAAGAGAAACCAATTGAATTATCTATACACTTGTTTCATGGTTTTTTATGTTATCAAGAGTGAAGTGAACGCAATAAACTGTGAAATATTTGAAAGAATAATGTAAAATATTTCATTTTTTCATTATCTTTCTCATTACAAACGAAATACTTTTACTTGGATACAACAATATGGATAGAAGTGGTTTCTGCATGTCAGATAAAAAAAAAAAATATTATATTAGAATAAAAAAAAGAAATAGATATTGAAGTGCTTTAAACATGCTTTAAAATATAAGATAACTGATAAAATCGGATAAGAAAAAATTTCGCAAGCTCCTACAAAACTGGAAGATTCTAAAAAGTTTTGAATACTTTATTGAAATGCATTTCTTGATAGGACCTATATATATTTCATAAAATCCGAAATCACATTTCTAAAATGTTTATGTAGATGGTCCAATATATTTCTTATTTATAGATTTTAATAGCAAAAGTTATGTTATCAAACTGTACAGTAGTTGCAAAAGTAACTTTTATATATATATATTTATAAGGACCTACTGTATATATATTTCATAAAATCCGAAATCACATTTCTAAAATGTTTATGTAGATGGTCCAATTTTACAAGAATTTTTTTATACAATTTTGATTTAACACGAATTAGAATAAAAGTTTTATTCTCTTTTTTTACACAATTTGTTTTGATTTAACATGACTGACCCAAATTCTAAGAAGAAAAATTTTTTCATATTACAATGAATGCAGTGCTTGCTTCACATTATTCACCTCCATGTTGTTGTTTTTGATTCCAATTAGAAAAGAAATTTATGAGAAATTCCTTTAATTCTTTAATTATATATATAACTTCAATAGGAAATTTGTTTTGTCTGCATTTTGAGTTTGGTGTCTAAAGTGAAAATTAACTTTTCAGCATTTGATGGTATAAAAAATTTAATAAAAATTAAAATCTCGTTATGTGTAACTCATATTATTTTGCATAATTTTTGTGTTTATGAATAAAGGCCATATCACACTGCACAAATTCAATCAACATCAATAATCATGACCAACAAAAGTTTTCTATTTCAAGCAACTTTCTTATCACACACTTCTGATCTGTCGTATCAACTTTTTTGTTGAGTTGAAGAAACTTCCAATATGGCATCTCACAGTTGGAACGACAGATTAAAACTTGCTGCTACAATTTTGACTTTATCAGCTTCCTTACACACTATATATAAAAACAAAATAAAAAACGGAAAATATGGACTAGGGAATGGCTCTTGAAATGAAAAGGACAAAGATGTTATGAAAATTTAATGCATGATTTGGCAGTGGAAGATCAAGAAAGTTATAGAAAATGGGTTCAAATGAATACATTAACATTTGAAAATTTATTATGCATAATTTGTCCCATAAATGGAAAACAAAATATTCAAATGAGAGAAGCTAAATAATCATATAAGTTTGGAATTGAAAATCTTAATTCATTGACTATCTCCTCATATCTATTTCATTTCAGATTTTTTTCATATATTGCTGATCTTTTGGATTCCATAAAGCTATATTTAGATGATGCCTCTCTGCATGCAATGTTGTATGCAGAATGATGCATGCCTCAATGCGCAACAGCTGCATGAGGCATGCAGCTTGCCCCCTTGTGTTCACACCTAGAAAATATATTGCAGAAAATGCCAATATGAAAAGAGTTATCATTTCAAATGAGAGAAGGAAAAAAGAAAAAAGAAAGTGTTTTGACTTACAAATATTTTGATCAAAACGCTAACAACGTCAATATCTTGAACCAAGTCAGGATAGATAGTTCCAGTCTTTTCAAAAAATTTACTAGAATGACTTGATGACAATAAATTTAACTTCTTCAATAAATTGAAGTGTTTTCTTCATCTCAATCCATAAAGCGCAAAGAAAAATTTGCAAAAATAGTTTAAAAATAATCAAAAAGATGTTGGATGACTAGTTGCATGTGTAACCCAATTAGGATGGGAAACATGTGCTTTCTTGCACCTAGTATTGCAACAGATTTTGAGGCATGTGTCTTTGCAAGTGCATCTAGTTCATGCATATTGTTGCATGAAAAATAGCACCATCTAAATGTAGCTTACATATGTTTTATCTTTTATAAATTCAATTTATTGATTTTCTAAGTCTGAAGTCCACACAAACTTGATTGCTGCCATTTTCAATTTGATTGTAACAATAATACGTGACAAGCCTGACGTGTGATTACAGGACAATTTTGATTGGATCCAGAAGAAAGCTGCACTAACTTTTTAGACCCCATGATCAACAAATCGTTAGTTGTTGATTGTAATTGTCCCAACCCAAGAAGTGCTATCAGATACATCAAAAATTGACAACAAGTATCAATTATCAATGATTATTAGTTATAGTTGCTGGTATTTCGTCCAGTGTGATACAGCCTTAAGTAACATGTTATTTTCAATATGGTTTTACATTAGCACCACATGAACAAAAATAGTATTGATGAAAGGTTGACAATGAATAGAGAAAACTTCCAAAAGGACTGTACTTCTATCTGGTGCAGATTTCAAGAAAATGATAGTATTTCTCCACATGCAGTACCTAAATCAGTGCCCATTGCCATTTTGAAAACCTGTCTTGAAAGGTGATATAGTTTGAGAAGTCCGTCACCTCGTCCGGAACTTCTCCCAAGTTCGACCCCAACCCCTGCTCCATTACCCTTCATCTGGGCGACGACCACAGATTACAATTTAAATGAAACTCATTTCGTGTAATCCAATCAAGAAAATAACAAACAGTATTAATGACAGGCTCCATCTTTAAACATAAACTGATTAATTTATTAGTATTAAAAAAAAAACGTAATACAAACGGTTACTATAATAAAACGAAGTTATACAACCTGAAGTCCCCAATAGTATAAGAAAAAGGATGAAGGCTGACTTCACAAACATAGATACGGTTAAAACCAACAGCACTCGGCTCCTCGCAAACATCCAATACAGGGGACAACACACCCTCTGATGTGGACAATCTCTTATAGTCAACCGCATTTACATAAGTAACCATAATTATCATACCACATCTTTGAATTACAAAATAAACTTGCTTATTACAATTTTTACATTTTAACTCACAATTTAATTTAATTAGTTGAACAATTCTTTTGAATTCTAAACCGCCAACATTTCCAACTACTCCAACTCCAACTCGTTCCTTACACAAACCAAGATGGCCGCTCCCATCAAGTCGCCGACCACAACCGGTAAGATTCACCCTTTTTTTTTCTTTGCGGTACCATATCCTTACAAGTTTTGGAATGAATCTTTCATACAACAGAATTGCTGATTCACCCTTTTAATCATCAGTTGGCAGGAAAGAAAATCTTTAATTTCAATACAGATATCCTTTGTATAACATGGTAGATACGTTTCTAAAAATTACGGTGTTGTGTGAAACCGTGTTATATGAGACCTGGAGCCAATACAAAAAGAAAAGTTATGTTCCAAAACCAATTAAAGGAAATATTAATAACACGGAACATAAGGAAAGAAAAAATAGACACGTCAGACACCAAAAAAGCAATATACATAAAACAAAAAGAAAGAAAAAAGTATACAGCCTATATAATATTCATAAATTATATCTCCCTTACTACTGTTCAGTTAAAACAAGAATGTTTTTTTCTTTTTAACAATATCAACTTTAAATGCAGAAAAAAGTTCAGAAAGTGAAGTTTTTGTATTTTCTGATTGCTTTACAAAATCTGTAATCTAACCTGCACAAACCAATCATTCTTTAGGAGATATCCCAAAATAATTTATGAATAAAAAATGTTTTCAATTTCACATTCTTTATTGAAGAATAAAATCTTATTTTTTTATCCAAGAACCGAATGATTGGAACATAAAATATTCAATGGTCGATAATTAATTCAATTTAAAATCAAGATCGAAAATAGACTGCATATCGTCCTCTCATGACAAAATAGTGAAATTGCATTTATGATTAATTTTAGCCTTGATTTTGACAATTTCCCAATAATTGCATTTTGTATGTGTATTCTGTGTCCATACTGAGGATTCATAAAATATTAACGAAAATGCTTTTGTGTTGTAGGAGAGTAAATGTAAAAATCATGCTGTAGAAATACTGTGTTATATAAAGGTTTCCATAATTTTCAAATAGTGTTAGAGCAAAACCATGTTGTAGGAAACTGGTTTATAAGAGAGATACCTATACTTTAATTTCACCTTTTGGGAAAATCACATATTAAAGAATTAAGCCTCCCACAGACTGATGATTAAAACATGAATCAGCAATTCTGTTCTGTTAAAGATTCATTCCAAAAATTACCATATATCGGATTTCAAAACAAGTATTCAAAATGTCGACACGTAGCAGTTTAGATACTGTGGGGGAGACATATTATAATTTCATTATTCATTTTCTCAAAGCCTGACCCAGGTAGAAGTGCAGTTCTTTTGGAAAGTTTTCTCTACTCATCATCATCTTTCTATTGATACTATTTTCACTTATATGGCACTAATGTAAAATTGAACCTTATTTTTCTTTTCAAATGATAATTTACTTTATATAATACATTTTTATATACATGTGCAATCTTTATGAAATAAAAAGTTCAAGCATGTAAAAATAATAAGATTCTAACATGATTTTTTTTATATGGTTTATTGTATTATTTTTAGTGATTTTTTAAAGTCTGGAACCAATCTTATATTTTCACATAGATACACTATATTTTTTTACACACATTCTTCAGGAACGAATCTATTATGTAAAAACAGAATTAAGTGTATTTGATACTGCACAGATATGATTCCACTGCATCTTATTTGTACTAATAGTGCATCCTACAGATTGTAGTTGAGTTTGGATTGGATACTATTATGTAGTAATCAACCAATGATTTCTTATATTTTCTAGAAACTTGGTTAGGTTAGAAATTCAATTGCTGGTTTGAATTCAACTGCTGCTTATTTGGGTATTTTTGGCAATTATCACTTATAGAATTCCCACAGACTGTCCAACACTTATGGTGGAATCAACCAGAAGGTAGATAGATGTATTTCAATGTACTTGGCTGGAGCTAGACTTTTTCTGAAAAATAATGTGAAATCAGAATTGAACCTGGATCCACCAAAATGGAAATGACTGCTTAATCATGTAGCCAACAACAGAAACTTGGATATGAAAGTAACTCAAAATTCAATCTTTATTTTTTATAATGTGTTTTCTTAGTTTTATAAAGTTCTGATAGGCACAAAATATACAATTTCATTTAAAGAATAAACAGCATTTATCCAACAGTACTTTACACTACTACTTTTAAAACATATTAAATACTAGACATACTACTGCTTTTGCTGCTTCTACTCATATAATCTAATATAATATCAAATAAGCACTTTTTGCAGCTGAAAATTATTTTATTTCAGAATAATTCTCAGCTGCTATATTATTTCCGTATGTAACCTGATGATGACTGATTATCGAAAACATTCATTACTCTGAAATAAAGTAATTCTCAACTGCAAAAAGTGCTTATTTGATATTATATTAGATATTGAATACTCTGAGTTCTGGTGGTTGGAAAACATAATTTCCTTTTATAATTGTGTTTATGGAAAATTGTGTTCAGAGTTATGATGAATTTGAACTACAATCAAAATTTTCGAATGCAATCCCAACATAAGCTGGGGAATTCTTGTATTTTATTTTGAAAGAGATAGTAAATTGAAAAATAAAGTGAGAAGAATATAAGATAGGAAGAAAAATTTAAAAGACACTTACAAAAATGAGAAATGGATATCTTTTTTGATGTAGACCAGCATTTTACAACTTATGGTTTGTGATCCAATATTGGTCACATTAAATTTTTAATGGATCATGAAATGGAAGGTTTATAAATGTTATACAGTCAAACCCCGATAAGACACTTCGCGTTAAGCCGTCACCCTCACTGACCACCAAGAAATTTGGTGGAACGAATCTTCTCTATGTTAATGGAATAGGAAACCCAGATAAGACACCATCTGCAAATGGAAACGTCTAAACAAATATTCTTTTTGATACTGTATTTAAATCTTCTCTATGTTAATGGAATAGGAAACCTAGATAAGACACCATCTGCAAATGGAAACGTCTAAACAAATATTCTTTTTGATACTGTATTTGTCTGTGTTAATCCGCCAGGAACATGTAAGTTGACTTAGTTCCCGATGTTCATCAGTACTGTATATACAATATTAAAAGCTCTCTGGATTCATTCATAACCAGCAGGTGGGAGAGATGGAGTTAATAGTTAACCATATGTCTCTTTAAGCCTGGATTCGCACCTACAATAGATTATAGAAATTTTAAGATCATAATAACTAAATCGGTTCATCATTTATTGTGTACCAAGCAAATAAGGATAATATACATTAAGCTGTACACTAAGAAACATATAACTACTAGCACTATAAAGCAGTCCAGGAACGATCTTTCAAAAAATCATAACTACTAGCACTATTAAGCAGTCCAGGAACGATCTTTCAAAAAATTTTAAACTTTTTATTACGAGAGAAACGTTTTCAGCTTTACATTAGCCCTCCTCAGCACTCTAATTGCATGTAATTTGAGAGCTGAGGAGGGCTAATGTAAAGCCGAAAACGTTTCTCTCATAATAAAAAGTTTAGAAAATTTTTTGAAAGATCGTCCTGGACTGCTTAATAGTGCTAGCAGTTATGTGTTTCTTAGTTATTACTGTTATATTTATTTTCTTTCTGGGTGTATTAATGTTTCTTAG
The DNA here is from genome assembly GCA_000484575.1 of Olivierus martensii. Classification (NCBI taxonomy): domain Eukaryota; kingdom Metazoa; phylum Arthropoda; class Arachnida; order Scorpiones; family Buthidae; genus Olivierus; species Olivierus martensii. The sequence goes on from AYEL01086231.1 coordinate 55,737, forward strand.
TTAGAATCCTTTGAAAGCAGTTACATTAGTATTTATTAAGCTGTACACATTGTGCTTTATAGAAAACTCAAAGTGGAGGATCAGAACAGCAGATGGATATGTCTTCTATATAGTACTGTACATATGATATGTATATTATACTGTAAAGTATACAGATTTTTAGAAATGATAAGTTTGGATGCTAAATATAAATATACTGTATTTTATTAAATTTAATAAATTCAGAGTTCATTTTCATTTCTATACTATTCGTGTTTTTGATAAACCGCCAAAATCTTGCCAAACGGATGGTGGTGTCTTATCGGGGTTTGACTGTAGTTTATAAATGTTTGGATTGCAGTACCATTATAAAATAAATATATTGGTTATATGGCAAAAAAGCTTAAGAAACACTGATCTAGATGATCACATCACATAGATTTAAAGATAGAATCTTTCAGTCACTTCTTATAATATGGGTCAAATAGTGGGAAAATTTTATTTCCATCCATAGATATATATCAATATTAGATGAAGTAAAACTTTAAAATTTAATATAATAATAAATTTAAAGTATTGACAATACTGAATTTATTACTGTATGGAAAACTGTATATTTGAGGACATATAGCCATATGTAATAAGCACTGCAGAATTTATATCTAAATGTATTAAATGCAAACTAGCATTAATGCATCTAATATTAATTTGGATTTTGTTAATAAAGTTTTTGAGATATTTTGAAAAACATTTTGTAATTTACTTCCTAAGATGAAAAATCACTGTATTTGGTTAATACTACATGATCATTCATACGATGAAGAAAGATTTTTTTTATGTAACAGAAAACTGAACATTAACAAAATAATTACTTACTGCAACACCAATACTTCCTGATGAAGATTTCACTGTTTTGTCATTTGTAACAGAAAACTGAACATTAAGAAAATAATTACTTACTGCAACACCAATACTTCCTGATGAAGATTTCACTGTTTTGTCATTTTTGCCTTCTGTTCCAAACCTACAATATATACATGACTAATTAATGTATTTATAATATCAATAAAAAAATATATCTTATAAAAATTTATCAAACATTTGTATTAGCTATAATTAAATATAAATAGATAGATTTATTTAATTCAATATTAAACTAATAGAATACAAATTTAAAACAATTCAAATTAGCCAAAAATCAATTTAGCATATATGCTAAATTGATTTTTGGCTAATTTGAATTATTTCTTGAATTTTCTTTTTCATTCATTCAGAACTAAAAATAGAAATCTTTCTAATTTGATTTTTGGCAATTTGCTACTGCAGAATATTGTTTCTTGTAGTGTTAGTAAAAAATTTATTTGAATGCATGGTTATACAAAACATTCTTTTTCTCAGTATTATATTTATGTGCATACAATTATCCTTTTCACATATAGCAGATTAAGTTGGCAAGGTCATATTCTCATTGTTTTAATTTGCAAAATTAATCTTTCCAATAATACACTCAGAAATATTTCAGTTGTCTTGTTCCAAATAATAAATATTTTTAAATAAGACATAAAATGAGAAATGCAATTTTTTTTAACAAAAATAATAACAATGGTAAAATTAATCACTGCATTATCAGTTATTAATATTTTTGAAGCACAACACTGTATTGTATTTAATTTGTTACAATTGACCACTTTTCTGATTTTTTATTGTTTTAAAAAAATATTTTCATAAATAACAAAATTACATATTTATAAGTATCAGTTAATAATGAAAATCAATTTAGATCAAATAATATATTTAGTAAAACATTCTTTAATAATCTGAAACTTTCATTAAGGAATTTCAAATTTTTAGAAATTTTAGGTTTTTTTTCATTATTAACTGATACTTATAATTTGGCTTTGTTATTTATGAAAATATTTTTTTATAAACAATAATATTTTTTATAAATATTTTTTAATATAAAAAGTATATTCTTCTTTTCTGGATTAAAGGCTTGTTTATAGTCCGACGAAGCTAACCTTTGGTTAGCGCCTAAAACGTCTGTCACGCTACGTTCTAATTTGCTTGTTTATAGTTAGTATTATATAAATAAGAGTAATTTTTAAATGCCTCAATAAAAAATTCAACATTGCTATTTGAACCAAGGACCTTCTTGATTTGAGCATTCTGCCATCTTGTATCAGATCGCAAAGCATCATGGTATAACGTTGAAACCTAGAATTCGTTCTAGGTCAGTTTCTAGGTTGTCAACTTCGCGTCGGTTACGCTGCGTTATGGATAACGTCGGAGTATAAACCTATGAATTGTTTCTAACGTCGACGTCGCCGACGAGCGTCTCCGCCACGTCGGACTATAAACAAGCTTTAACTCGCAACCAGGCTAATGTAATTCCTAATAATGGGGGAATATACTGTAAAATTACTACTAGTGGTTGATTGTTACTGTTTGTCCACGAACGCCGCGCCTAGCTAAGGTGGATGAGTTCAAACGCGAAAGGGAGAGTCGCAGTCGGTATGACGACGGGTGGGAAAAGTTTCGGTTTCGATTTACTTTTCTTTGCATATTTCTGTTATTTGTCATCTTATGTTTTCGCTTATCTTTTCTTATTTGTAATGGCTAGCACAAGTCGCAACAAAGCCTATGTGCGAAGCTGTCATCCCTATTTTTTCACTGGCCTCGTTCAGTTAGCGCACGCGTACTTGCGTCGATGGTCGCGGCTAAGCTGGATGGACAGTACTATAAAATCCTAATTGAATACAAAATACAACTTACAGTATGGACAATAATGTAAAATATGTGGAAAATTCGATATGGGATGCATCAGTTTCGAAAGACATTTAAAATATATATGCATATATGTTTTTACTTATAAATATTTAAGCAGAAAACTATAAAGGCCGTGACACACTGAACGCGACGCGAAGCGAAGCAAAGATGACAAAAATTTGCACTCTTCGCTTCGCGTTGCACTGCGCCGCAGCCTGTCTACATTGCAGCCGAATTATTTCTTATGTTTCATGGATTTGTCGGTAGAGGTCGTTTGCGGAGTGTGGTTGATTATAGAAAGAAGTAATCGTATATTTTCAGTTTTCTTTTAATCTCATGCCATCTAGATATGGTCTTTTTGGTACTTTTAAAACAAATTCTATATCTTATGTTTCATGGATTTGTCGGTAGAGGTCGTTTCCGGAGTGTGGTTGATTGTAATTAGAAAGAAGTAATCCAGTGGCGTAGCTGAAAACTGCGAGGCCCCCCGCAAAAGGGTCGATGGGGCCCCTCTTTTTAATTTATCAATATAATTTATTTCAAATGCTATGTAAACTCTGTAACACTGGATGTCAACGTTTATTTATAAGGATGTCGACGTAAAAAATCCTGCGTTAACTCGAGCAGCCGGACGGGAAAAGCAAGTCTAAAGGCTGGGTCTCACAGGCGTAAAACGCGACGTAAATACGTCGGCGTATCGACGGTTTTAACTAAAACAGACTACATGGATAGCAGAAAATATTTTTGAATAAAGACTACAATTTTACTAACTGTTCTTAGTGTTTAGATTTTGATACATAAATAAATATAAGTCCTTTCAATTTACTATAAATAATAATAATAATAATAATAGAAAAATTAATTATTGCATTTTAAGTTATTAATATTTTTGAAACCTTAAAACTGTTTATAAATATAAACACTAAGCAGTGTGCACTAAGCTGTGCTTAGTGTTTATATTTATTTATGTATCAAAATCTAAGTCCTTTCAATTTACTGTAAATAATAATAATAATAGAAAAATTAATTATTGCATTTTAAGTTATTAATATTTTTGAAACACAATACTGTATTGTATTTAATTTGTTATAATTTGATCACTTTTCTGATGTTTATTATTTTAAAAAACAAAACAGTGTTGTTTTACAGTAAAATAAAGGACTTGGATTATGATATAAAGGTATATAATTGAAACTAGAATAACTATATTAACAATTAAGGCAGTCATTCTTGTGGGTTGTGGTAAGTTAATGTGAAACAAATTTATTGTAGAGTAATGACATCATTAGTTACAGTGAAGAAGCATTTCCCCATGAATTGCTATTCTCGTAGTATGCTGCAGCCGTTTTGAGAAAAGTAGCAAAAGGGTGGATTGTGGTAAGTTAATGTGAAGCAAATTTATTGTAAAGTAATGACATCATTAGTTACAGTGAAGAAGCGTTTCCCCATGAATTGCTATTCTCGTAGTATGCTGCAGCCGTTTTGAGAAAGGTAGCAAAAGTGCCGTACCAATATAATTATCATGCCCCTAATTTGTTCCATCCACCAATAAGTATTAGTCAAGAAACCAAGTTGGTTGAAAATGAAAGCAAAAAGCAATATCATCTAAACTTTTCAACAGTATTTGTTTTCATTTTTGAACCGATTTCAATAAATATTTTTTACTTAAAATTTATCAAATAGCAAAAAATGCTTGTTAAATATCAAAAGTCTTTGAATTAAATAATTTCTTTTTGTTTTTTCCTTTGAAATCATAAATAAAAACAGAGAACTTCATTATTAAATTTATAAATATTCAATTATATTATTACTTATAACTAAGTAACATTAAATCAAATGCAATGCATTGCCAAATTCCAGATTAGCATTCTTTCACATTTTATATTAGTAATACATAGCTGATTTTAAAATATAAAATGATAGTAATATATAATTTATGTAAAGAAAATTTATTTAATTTAGTATCTAATTGTTCATGTCTATCAAGTAGAAAGCTGACATAACACGAAAAATGACTGATGACAGAATTAGTTTCACATTCAAGACTTCGGCTAATGGAAGACTGACTCAAACTACTGAAAATATTGTTTCCAATGGAATGTTGGAAACCTCCTGTTACATAAAAATGTATTGTATTTGACACTTTTTCTTTAACAATCAAGGTGGTTCCTACTATATGTCTCTATTTAAAATCTGGTATAATTTTTCTATTACATTGTACATTAGATTCTTGTTGATATAACTTTCAATAAAAAGTTCTGCCGAAATTGTCAAACAGATTCTGTGATCTCAAGCTGTCTTACATTTAAATACTTTGTATTCAGCTTCGAACAACAAAAATAGATCTACGGAATCTATCTTACTTTCTGTTACCAACCATTTACAGCAGCTCACTGGATGAAGTAGATTTACTATGCTGACGCCACATAAGCTATTCTATATGTATTTTGTATTCAGCTTCGAACAACAAAAATAGACCTACGGAATCTATCTTACTTTCTGTTACAAACCATTTATAGCAGCTCACTGGATGAAGTAGATTTACTATGCTGACGCCACATAAGCTATTCTATATGTCATTGAAGTAGGGACTAAGAGAATAGCGCTAATCTTAAACTTTAAGGTAAATTGTTAGGCTCTGCTCAAGGTAGCTACTGCACTGTACTAGGACTATGAGAAGGACTACCTAAGTGAGGATAGGAATTATATTATAAAGGCATAGATGGTTTCAAAATAAAGTCTAATATAAATATCTAAGGCTACTTTAATTTGTGAAGAATCAAATATTTTCCAACTGTTTTACAAAGAATCACAATGTTTTATGTATAGTTCATTTTCATCTTATTTAACTTTCAGCATTAATATTTAAAGTGTGTTCAATTTAACAGCCAGAAAAAAATGTATTAACAGAGAGAACGGCCAACTAAATTCATGATGCAATATTAATTTGAGCAAAGGATATCTCCATTAAATTAGTGCATAAATAAACTTAACAGCATTGTTTGTGAAGATGGTATTTGTCACAATTAAATTGTTTTATATATAGTTTTCATTAACAAAGTTCTACTGCACACACAAGAATGAACTTCCTCACTGGCTGCAAATTGCCAGTAATGACATCATCATTTACATAAGATAAATTATTTTATGTAAATGAGTATATACATAAGTATTTATACTCAGTTATTCACTTAGTAGAAATGTTGTAAAAGTTAAATCAATTTAAAATAATTATTGTTCATTAAAGTTTTAGATTAAGACAATAATCATTATTTTATGTTTTATTTTGATTACAATTAACATATATCATACTTCTTCAATTTAAATATCATCAACTTATTGATTTGCTTATACAATTTTTCTTTTTATCTTTAATAGTAGGTTTTTTACCATTGGTAGTACTACTTGCAAAATTCTCATCTATTATTTTGCATCTACAAAACAAAATAATTCTATTATAAATTTTATTTTTATCTTTAATAGTAGGTTTTTTACCATTGGGTAGTAATCTACTTGCAAAATTCTCATCTATTATTTTGCATCTACAAAACAAAATAATTCTATTATATTTTTATTCATTGGGTAACCTCCTATTGTTGCTAAAATACTGGAGTTTACCCTGTTTCTCTTCCTCTCTCTACTCTCTTCCTAATCCATAGTTAGCATTTTTGGTGTGATGTTGTTTCTGCTATTTTCCTCAATATCTAGGACCAAAAAGGAGAAAAGTAAAGAAAGCAAAATTCAGGAAGTTGTTGACCTGAAAGGAAGAAATGGAGAATTATTGTACACTAGTGACTATAAAAAGCTGAGTACTAGTTTTTTTTTTTTGCAAAAGGAGAGGTAAGTAACGAAATTGGATAGTCAAAAAGAGAAGAAAAAGGAGTACTAGTTTTTTTTTTGCAAAAGGAGAGGTAAGTAACGAAATTGGATAGTCAAAAAGAGAAGAAAATCTATCAGTTTGATACCTCTAATAAAGTTATTGAGGAATATAAAAGTGATAGCATAAATGTAGGCAATGGATTATTTACCACACACGGTCTAGAGGCTGGTTTTACTTTCCATTTTGCTAGTAAATCTTAAGGCATGTTGTTCTTTGAAGAAGAAAATAGTATGAAGTAAAGAAAAATTTAAAATTTTATTGAGAGTCTAAAATAAATATAATGTAAAAGTTCAATTATACTTCTTTCTTTCTTCTTTTTCTGGTTCTATAAACAGCAGGGGCCTATGACTGCCTTAATAACTGACCTCCAGTTCATTCTATCCTGCACTATCTCCCTCCAGTGTTCCCCATCCAGTCCTGCTTCCTTAAGATCCCCTATGATTCCTTCTTCCCAAAGAGGTGGTCTTCCAATTGGTCTTTTTCCACTAGGTTGGCCATTTATGATTCTGCACACTCCTCTGCTCGTGCTGAATGCCCAGCCAATCTTAGCCTTCTTGTTCTAATGATCTGTATAATATCATGATTATTGTATTTTTTTCTTAGTTCTCTGTTATGCAAAATCCTCCAATTACCTGTTACTTCATCTTACTTTGGTCCAAAAATTTTTCTTAAAATTTTATTTTCAAAAGTTTTTAATCTGTTGGTAATTTGTTTACTTAGTGTCCATGTCTCACATCCATATGTGGCTATAGGTAAGACTATAGTTTTGTATATTTTTAATTTAAGATTTGTAGAGATTCGTTTGGAAGAGAACAGTTTTTGCAGTGAGTAATAACATACATTGCTATGTTGTAATCGTGTATTAATTTCCTCCTTTAGATCATTCCTGTTGTTCATTATGGTTCCCAGATATTTGAAGCAATCAATTTTCTCAAATTTTAAATTTTAAAATTCTTTGTCTCCATTCCCATTTGCTCTTGACAATAACATGTATTTTGTTTTATTGTTGTTTATTTTGAGTCCCATATGGCCTGCCTCTTCTTCAAGTACTTGTGCATTCATTTCCATGTCTGTAGGGTTTTCAGTTAAAAGGCATATGTCATCTGCATATGCCAGGACTTGATGGGTGCCATTTAGTTGGATTCCCTTCTCAGTCTGTTGGACTTTCCTGATGATCTTTTCTAGAGCCAAGTTAAAGAGGAGTGGGGACAGTGCATTTCTTTGCTTGAGGCCAGTGGATGTTTGAATTGGGTCTGAGAAATTCCTCTCAATTTTAACTCTTTTTTCAGTTCCTGTCATGAATGTCCTGGTAAAATTTACAAGTTTTTGTGGTATTCCAAACTCTATCATTGTACACCATAATTTTCCCTGTTTATGCTGTCATATGCCGTGCAGAAGTCTACAAATATGCTATACATCTCCTGGTTATATTCATATTTCTTTTCCATTAGCTGTCGTAGTGCAAAGATTTGGTCTGTTGTGGATCTGTTTCTTCTAAAGCCTGCTTGGTAGTCCCCCACAATTCTTTCAACATAGGGAGTCAGTCTTTGAAGTAAAATATTTGAAAGGATTTTGTATGTGGTATTAAGTAGAGAGATACCTCTATAGTTATTACAGTCTAGTTTGTTCCCTTTTCTTAGGATTGGGCAAATTAATGATTCTTTCCATTGAGATGGTAATATTTCTTTATTCCAAACATTGACAATTAGTCTGTGAATTTCTTTTTTCAGAATTTTGGTTCCATTTTTGATCAATTCAGCTATTATGAGGTCACTTCCTGGTGCTTTATTGTTTTTTTAACTTTTTTATACTATTATGTACTTCTATTATAGGTTCGGGGATCTCTATTTGTTTATCTCAGATTGTGTGCTTTTTATGTGAATATTGTCCTCTTCCTGTTGAGCATTTAGGAGTTCTTCGAAATATTCTTTCCATTTCTCTAAAACTTTCTTTTTGTCAGTAATTAAGTTTTGCTCTTTATCATTAATTATGGAGTGTCTTGGTTGATATCCTTTCCTCCATCTTTCAACAACTTGAATAATTCCCTTATATTATTAGTCTTATTGTTTGCTTCCATTTCCTCGAATAGATGCTGTATATATTTTAGTTTTTTTCTTCTTAACAGTGATTTTGTTTCTCTACAACACTGTTTATATGTTTGATAATTCTCTGTTATTGAATTTTGTTGCCACATCATCCAATAACTCTGCTTTTTTATTATCTTTTGTTTGCACTCATCGTCATACCATTCTTTCCCCTTCTGCTGTACTCGGTTCCCCAGTATGTTGATGGCTGCTTCTATTATTAGACTTTACAATATAAGCATCAAGGGAACTTATTCAAATAAATCCAAATATACTAGCCAAAATCTAGCCCTTGAATTACAACAGAATATTAATGATTGGAATAATTTGAACTACTTTGTGCTTCTATTATTGCATCTCTTATGTTAATCCAATGTTCATCTATTGATATGTCAGTAATCTCCTTATCTCTGATCCTTTTTTCCAACTCTTCCTTCAGTCTTGACTGATATTCCTGTCTATATTTTATTGTCTTCAACTTTTCAGTAGTAATTCTAGGTATGAAAGCTTTGACTTGATTATACTTTGTGGATAGTCGTTCTTTTAGCTTTCAATCAATAGCAAATGATCAGATGCAATGTCAGCTCCTCTGAAGAATCAAATATCTGTAACTGATGAAGGTCTTCTTCTATCTATTAAGATATGGTCAATTTGGTTATATGTTTTGCCATCAGGAGATATCCATGTATACTTATAGATATCTCTATGAGGGAAAGTAGTGCTTTTAACAATCATATTTTTTGAGGTTGCAAAAGTTATGAGTCTGGTTCCGTTATCATTGCTCTTTGAATGTAGACTTTGCTTTCCTTTAGTAGGCTGCCAGGTATCTTTTCTTCCAATCTTTGCATTGAAATTTCCTAGTATTATTTTCATATCATAAGTTGGAAGTTTATCAACAAGATCTTCCAAGGATTGGTAGAACTCTTTCTTTACTTCTTCCCCCCTTGTCATCTGTTGTTGCATGTGCATTGATGAAGATGATATTATGCAATTTTCCTTTAATCTTTATATATGATAGTCTGTCAGTAATGTAGTCAGTTTTTATAATATTATGTAAGTGCTTATTGTTAATAATGAATCCTGTTCCAAATTCATGTTTTTGAATTCCTCCATAGAAGACTGTAAAGTTTTTGGCTTTTATATGGTTGTTCCCCACCCATCTGACTTCTTGTATAGCTGTGATATCAATATGGTATCTTTGGATCTCTATCAGTGTGTTATTTAGTGCCCCGGGTCTGTATAGGCTCCTAACATTCCATGTTCCAAATTGTAGTCCGATATTTCTTTTTCCAGGTCATTTATTCATGAAGGCATTCCGATCAGTCAGCTTATAAGGTTTCGTAACAAGAGGTGATTTTATAAGATAGGGTTGTTAGCCCTATGCTCAACCCCTCCGGGTCTGTATAGGCTCCTAACATTCCATGTTCCAAATCATAGTCCGATATTTCTTTTTCCAGGTCGTTTATTCATGAAGGCATTCCGGTCAGTCAGCTTGTAAGGTTTCGTAACAAGAGGTGATTTTATAAGATAGGGTTGTTAGCCCTATGCTCAACCCCCAACCTGGAGGACCAGGGACTTTGCTTGGTTGGACAGTAATGTCCATAAGCCCCCACCATGCCAAGGTGGAAGTATACAGCAAAGTTTATTTAAAATATCTGCACACAAAAATAAAAACTGTTCCATATTTCAATTTCTGAAATAAAAACTCATTTTGTATCAGTCTTCTAAATACAGATTTTTATTTCAGAAATTGTTTACAGTTTAACACACTAATTACTTGATAGATTTACAATGAATTTTTTCTGTACTGTTTGAGTTTCTATGTATTATAAAATATAATTTTAATGTGTGATTGACATTTATGAAAACAATTTTATTTGTTTAAAGAAATTGATGATACTGTACTTTATCAAACTATAAAAATGCTCTTCATAAATAATATTCACTATAAAATTTTAATTATTTATTAAATGTTAAAATAATTTAGAGAAAACACAATATTTCATATTTTAAGTTTATAGAGCATGATATACCATTTTTTAAAAATATTTTCTGTGAAGATATTATGCACTATTAGCTTAAAAAAAAAAAAAAAAAATTGATGGATTGCAGTATTGCAGATTACTGCATGATGTAAAAATGCTGATATTCCAATTAAAATTTTGAGATCTCTACCAGATATTTCTAATCAAATTTATGTAATCTGCAATAGTTTTGATCAATAAACAAATAATGATTATTATGTATTTATCTGGAACACAAGATTGCACTTATGAGAATCATTTTATGTTGGATACTTCCAACTTAAATTATGACAAAATTTCTTTTAAGCATTTTACTTTGATTTTGTTTTTTTTTTTCTTTATCTTTCATTTTCTTACTTGAATGTCTTATAATGTTTTGAATAATGCTTATTGCTGTAAAAAAAACTCATTAATTTCAACCAACATAGTGATAATTTGTTTATTCTAATTAACCTATGAAAATTTTGTTTTGACATTAATTGTAAGATGCATTTGTTTAAAAAAAATTAAAATATAAAAATATTAATGTTTTGAAATTGAGAAAATATGGTAGCTACATACTTTTTATTCATGTATTAATAAATGAATTATGCTAGTCATTTCAGATCTCATTGTGTTGTCAGTTTTGAAATGGTAGAGGGAAGAACATTAGTATATAATAGTGAGGATGGATAATAAAACTGATTATATATTATATTGAAAATACATTAAACAAATGCATGTTAAACAGGATATACTTGCCAGTAGAGGTATTTCAAAAAAATGAATCTATTACTTGTAAAATCACTATTTATAATCAGATAATTCATTTTATATTCACTATAATAAATTTTTCAAATATAATTCATTTACTTACCTTTCTGCTCTTAATTTTAATTTTTCTGAACTATTAGAAAATTTTTTGGCTCTTAAAGCTAATCTCTGAAAAATTATAATAATAAAATGTTTTAAACATATTACAATATTATCATTTTATAATAAATAATGAATGTTTCTACATAAAATATTAATAACAGTAAATTTTATCTAAAATTATTAAATTTAACAATAAGAAAACCAATTTATGATCTCAAATATTCATAAAAACAAAAGTTTTAAATTTATGAAATTGAACATTGATATCACATCATTGAAAATGACATATTTGTTTTTTCAATATCAATATAAACCAAAGCAATTGATCAAGAACTAAAAACAGTCTTTTATTATGAGTAGAATTTTAGTTATTGTTCAAAATGCCTGAATATTTATACCACATCTGATGAATTGTGCATCTTGCATAATGTGCTATAATGAGTTATTAAGCTATAAGGTATATAGTTAGTCTTTGACTTGCAATCACTTTGAATTATGACCAATTTATATTTATAATGGCAATGTCATTAATAAAATCTGTTACTGGTCACTGCAACTGACCTGAGTTGGATTCCCTCACCCAATGGCCTGATAAACAGAAGTATCCTTTTTGTTTCTGGTTCTTGTATTTTTGTGTTCATTAAGTTTATTACAATACACTGGAGTGTTATAATATATATTAGTAGTGGGCACTTCATAAATTTTGGACAATTTTAACTTATGACAGCATGGTTCAAAATTCTTGGAAACAAACTCTGCTGTAAGGACTATCTTTATTTTATAAACTTTTAAAATATTAATATTCTGTAATACACATACTTTGGTAATGTTAGCATTAAATCCAAAACTTTTGCAGTTACATGATATCATCGAACAGAACTGCTTAAGTATTTGAAAAATTTTAGAACAGAAATTTATGTATTTTAAAATTAAACTGTCGTCGTCTAAAGTTGTAAATGAATAATTTTGTATTTGTATGTTAAATGAACTATAATATTCCAATTTCGGACTTTTACAAAAGGATTAATCACAAAATAAACTTATTGTTCTTTTTACAGGATAATCAACAATACTGTTTTATATATACAAAGATTTTTGAACAAATTTTTTAAATATCTTTAAGATGCAAGGTTTTTTGATGAGCCTGATTGGTTATATATTCTGGATATTTATTTAAAACTCATAAAAATTTCATGCTGGAAAAATTATCAATTCTAAAATATAATATATAGTAAATGATTACATCTTTGAATAAATTATAATATAAAACTACATTATTTAAATAGATAAAGGTAACAAATTATATAATTTTAAATGACAATCATTTTCTGATGCTGAAATTCAATTTAAAGATGAATAATGCAGTATGTTATAAGGCATGTTCAAATGAAACCTATCTGAAACATATCATATGATGAGTTGACATTTCAGTTTTGAAACACAAATGTTAAAGTGAAGCTGTATGTGTGGCACATGTACAGTGCTCTTAAACTGTGTACTTGAATCATTTTTAAATGTGTGGCATAACATTGAAAATGGCTGGTATGATTAAAACTCATCCAAGCAGAATATGCAAGCTGTAATTCAGTTTTTAACAGCTGAGTGATGCAAACCACTGGTGCCAATGGGTGCCCCGCATGCTGACTGAACAGCATAAGGAACAGAGAATAGGCCTCAGTTTGCAGTTTTTGATGCACTATTACAATGAGGGCAAGCAATTTTTGTGGCACATAGTGGCATGAGATGAAACATGGTGTAACCACTTTGAAGTGGAAGGGAAGTCTGTCAGCATGCAGTGGAAGCATACCGATTATGTTGATGGACCGGTCCATGGCAAAGAAATTCAAGAACTGGAAGTCAGCCAGAAAAATTATGCTTACTGCAATATTCAACAAGCAGGGACCCATCTTACTGGAGTTTAAGGACTCCAATACCACGATCACTGTTCAGCAGTAAACCCAAAAACTCAAAACTCTGCATAAGGCTGCAAAAGCGACCCAGCCTACTGTCTTCAGGATCATCATTTTCTGTAACAATGCATGGCTGCATGTTGCCAAGGTTGTTGTTGATGCATTAGCCTATAGAAAATGGGAGGTCCTTTAACATCTTGCATACAGCCCAGATTTGTCACCATGTTACTTTCATCATTTTGGATTGTTACAGAAATTCTTAAAAGAACAAAGATTCAGCACCAATGAAGCCATAACAGATGCAGTTAAGAAAAGATTCAGAAATTCTTAAAAGAACAAAGATTCAGCACCAATGAAGCCATAACAGATGCAGTTAAGGACTGGTTCAAGCAGCAACCGAAATCTTTCTTCACAGACAGAATTTGCACCTACCCAAACAATGGGATGCCTGCCTAAACACTATGGATGACTTCTTCTGAGAAACATTATATGCATTAAACTTCATTAAATATTACTTCTTCTATTTGCTTGTTTCATCTTTCCTTTCTTCTTCATATAATAGCTTCACATTTCAAATGGGTTTCATTTGAACATGTCTTATAATTATGCAGTTAATAGACTTCATTTTACAGTTAGTTTTTAAAAACAAACATCATTCAAGATGACATCAGAGAACAAATCTGAGAAAGAGATGTGAGGGGTGTTGCTGGGAATTTCATACAGTGACAACTGCCATATTTCAATTACAGAGATCCTATGTGATTAAATAAATTTTCACATTCTCTAAAAATTATTGTTGAAAATGTGCAATGTCGCGAATTAGAACGAATTCCAATTATAAGCTAAACCTAATGGCTAGCGACTCTGCAAATTCCAGAGTTCGGCCTGAGAGTTACATTATTTTAAGTAGGGGAGAGCCATGAAAAGCTGTCCCCTTTGTTTGAAAATGCTATTATTATTATATTTTAACTATTTTTTAAAAAATTAATGACTTATAATGACTAAATACAGAGAAATAATTCACCATCCACCATTTTTAAAAGGCACTGAGACAAAATTTGAGTAAAAAACATATAAAAAGCGATAATTTATCAAAGATCAGTGATAAAATTGGCATATAGATGGCAGTATGATTGCTATAATTTGTATACGTCGCTATGTTTATTAAAATAAATAAATTTTCAACAAAGTCGACATTCTCGTACGTACTAATACTTTTTATAAAATAAAAAGTATTTATCAAACATTATTTTAAAGAAAATACGAAGAAAAATGAATAATAAACAATAATTTTATACATTTGTGTAGTAGAATACTGTATTTCATCCGCGAGAGGGATAATACGATTGTTTGTTTACAAAGATATCGGATTATGGTCTGGGGATCATATTACAATCATAAATTGTCTTTGTGAGTTGGAAAAATTTTTTAGAATTATGAAGTATTTGGTATTAATAGATGCGGAATATCATCAAGAATGTAAATATATAAAATTTTTTTTTATCCAATGCCCAAAATCATGAATAATTTGTAAAATTATGTATTGTTTACATATGCAAATTATAAAAATAATAAAATTACCAAATACACTCTTAAGCAGTCCAAGTAGATCCTTTTATTAAGCTCTATTTATCCTTAGAGGAACGTTTTCGGCCATTCTTTGGCCATCTTCAACTCTAACAGATACAAGTTTTGGAACACAAGATCGTTAAGGTTCTATTGATGTCACTAATTAAACGCAAATAAAGTTCTTTCTATTCGCTTCTCATATATTTTCTCTTTAGTAGAAAGTTTTGTTATTTAGGTTAATATAAAGAACAAATAACTGCTAATATAATAATTTAAAACAGAACTATAAAAGTTAAAAAACAATGTAAATAAATAAATAAATAAATTACGACACAAGAACAAAAAACTTTTAAATGTTCATAACTGCTTGCATGGATCATCTTTACTCACTAACATCTTAATGTGTACTTCCACGTGTTTGGCACCGCTTCTATATCATTAATAATTTCCTCATTTTGCTTTTTCTTATATATACTTACTTTTTCCATTTTAATATGCAAATTAGGCCTAATTGCTTTCGTATTTTTTTTCTCTTATTCTATGCAAATTAGGCCTAATTGCTTTCGAATTTTTTTTCTCTTATTCTTTATCCAATACTAAAAAAAATGTATCAGAGTACGGTATATTGCCAACAAAATCCAATTTTTTTATGTCAAAATATTAAAACGCAAAAAAGTTATGGCAAAAAAACAAAAAATCATAATTTTTTTAAATGGACGCGCTAGAGCGGTAGACCGTTAAAAAAAATATTTTTTAGAAGCTCAAAGTGTTAAAAAACGAAATTGCGGAATTCTTCTCCCATGTGCAAAAAATGAATAAAAATTCTGATGTTAATTCTTTTTTTAATTTCTAGATTTAAAAAAAATTTAATATCCAAATTATTAGCATTTCATTCAAATTAGAAAAATTAGAATTTTACTAATTTGCTAGGTCTTTCCTGATGCACTCATAAAATTTTACAGGTTGTAAGTCAGTTTGAAAAATACTGACCTATGGCATTCACAAATTGAGAAGTTGAGTTTTTTGTAGGCGATTTTTCAGACATCAGACATTTCTTCACATGACACCAGCCTGTTGCCGACTGCTGATATAGTATGTTGAGGCCTGCTTAATGTAGCATTATCTGTTTGTATCGTAGTTCAAGACTCAAAATTTTTAAAAATTTTTACTATTTTTTATAATAATATAAAAATTATTTAATATCATATGAAATTATATAATATATAAAATTATTATTATTATTATTATTATTATTAAATATATGTAGATTATATACTATATAAAATATAACAGCAGCAGCCTTTACTGACAGCTAATGTTATATATACTGATATTTTATTATAAATACCAACCAAAAATGTTTAAAAATACTGACCCAATAAATAGCAGCCTTTAAAAATTTAGCCTGTGTATATCTTGCAAACATTTTATCTGACCTGCCATTTAAAAAGATTGCCATCTGTTCTAGAGTAATTGTTCATCCCAAATTTATAAATATTTCAATAAATAGATTTCCAGATTAGTTCCTATTGCACTTTTAAATTATTACATATTTTTTCCTTATAAAAAAGTAAAATAAAAATTATTAAAAAAAAAAAAAAAAATAATAATAAAAATTATTTAAAAAAAAAAAAATAATTAATTTAAAAATTTTTTTTTTTTTATTAAAAATATTTTAATAATTTACTCTTCATATATCTACTTACTTCTTTAGATCTTAAATTAGCATAATCATCTCTGATTTGGAAATAAAGCCCCATAATACTTATTAGTTTTGTAAAATCACTAAAAAATAATAATAATAATTATTATTATTATTAAATTAATGTAAAGACAATAATTTTGACAAGGTTATATTTTATACTATTCATTATTTGGAAATATTTATTCAAAAAATAATTATGACTAGCTGATTATTAGGAAAAATCATCAGCTGATTTTAAAAAAATCAAATATAAAAAAATATAAGAAATGCAAATATAAAGTGAATATAAATTATTTAGTTAATAATTTAATTATTATTAGCAACTATATTAATTCTTTTGTTTTCCCACATTTAGATAACACATATAGCATTAGAAATAAGTTAAACTTCTATTAACTGTAAAAATTTTTTTTAAACTGTCAGCCTTTCTTAACTTAAAAATCAGATTCCAAAATAGATCAATGTTAAATCTTTCTATAACACAATTAGAACATTTTTTAAAAATTACAAATTTAAAATCAGTTTTTTTCTTTTTTAAGAAAAACAATCTTATTGAAACAAAAAGCATTAATATTTAACTTATGTTATATTCTAATAACACAAAACTGAAATCATCAGAAAGTTTAGAACTAAAATTATCTGTAGAATATGGCATAGTTAATGTCTATTAATAAAATGCTTAATAAAATGCATTTTAGGACTAAAACAACTTATGCTAATATATAGATTCTAGTAATGCATTAGATAGTAAATTGATGATATATCATCATTACTAAATCGACATGAAATAATTCAAATATGCATTATATATAAAATAAATTTTTCTACTTTCATACATAAAATTAATATAATGAATAAAAATCCTAATCCTTAATTCTAAATTCTTTATATCTTAAGAAATCAACATCACATCATCAATATTGAATAAATAATCTACATTCACTTTGTATTTACATTTAAAATCAGCTGATAATTTTTGCAAATTATCAGTAACAATTTATGTAAATTTAATTTTAATTACAATGTAAATAATGAAAATTTAAGCTAATATACTAAAAATATTTCAAGTTATATTTATTTAAATCTGTTAAATAACTAATATATTTATTTTTTTTATAAATGTTAAATTTCTACATACACCCAATTCTGTTTTTATGCAAACTTTTTTTACATTTGTTTTGATTTAACATGATTGACCAAATTCTAAGAAAAAATTTTTTTCATATTACAATGAATGCCATGCTTGCTTTGCATTATTCATTCCATGTCATTGTTTTGGTTCCAATTAGAAAAGAAATTTTGTTATAGAAAATCTTAATTTTATTAAATATATGTATATACATATACATACATATATATCGTGAGTTTTTCTTGAAACTGAACACACTGAGTTTTGGCATCGAGCTAATTCTGATGCATCTATCACGTCAAAAATCGCTCGCTACAAAAATTTTTTATATTTTTAATTCTAATGGCCATGCGTTTGAACCTATTGGCCGTTTTCAACGGATTCAAATCAGTGAAGGTTTTCAGCGGTTACGCCCGTGGGAAGAGTCAGACGACCCGAATACTGGGAGATGGCCATAAGCAGCCGAGGAACAGTCAGTTTCGGACCAGCGGTTAAGAGGATAAGTTCCATCGATTACCGCTGCACTCAAGGATATTTATTCTTTAAGTTCTTTTAGTTTCTTAACTGTAAAGTTGTTTTATAATTTTTTGGTGTATCTTTATTTACAGACTACTGTACACTGAAATGTGACTTCATTGCACGTGACATAATCATACAATTTTACAGCAGATGTTCGAAGTGCCGTCCCATTTCTGCGGAACAATACCATAGCCTATTTCGAAATTCTGTCACAGAATTGGCAATTTATTGAGGAGTGATTTCGGCACTGGCAGCAATTATTGCCTCACACAGTTCGATCTCATTTTCGTGTTGCTTCTCGAAGATGAGTCACTTAAAGTAACCCCAGTAAAAGAAATCGAGAGGATTCAAATCCGGTGATCGTGCAGGATACGGAATATTTGGACTATTTGTTCCGATCCAGCGCTGGGGAAACTCTTCGTTCAGATACAGGACAACACGGCCACCGTTATGTGCTGGTGCTCCGTCTTGAAGAAACCACATATCTTCCTATTGTGACATAAAAGAACAATATGAATTATTACTTGTGCATCGTTTTTAATGAAATTACTGTAACAACAAAACCATAAAAATCATTTCGTATAACATACCTGATTTCCCAATTCTCGAATTGCAGCTAAAATGCGATCACGTAGTAAAGACAGATGTCTTGTATGAGTCGGTCTGAGATAAAATATGGCCCAATTACTTGGTCGCCCACCAGTCCTGCCCAAACATTTACAGCTTTTTGATATTGAGTGCGTATAGCTGACATCTGGTGTGGATTATCCGCTGCCCAATACCGAACATTTTGGCGATTTGGAGCGTGATCGATGTAGAATGTACACTCATCTGAAACAATCAGTTTATAGAGCAGATTACCATCATTGTACAACAAGTCCAACATCTTCCCACAAAATAACATTCTTCTACATCATCACCTGGAAGAAGTTTTTGATAGTATTGATTTTTGTACAGGAAGAAGTTCTCTTTTCTTAATGTTTTCCAAATGGATGATTTGCTGACATGCAATATATGTGCAATTGAGGCACAAGAAATTCTGGGATTTTCAATTACTGACATGCAAATCGCAAGTTTTACTTCCTCTGGTAGACAAGGAAAACAACAAACCAGTTTTTTCATTTTTCCACGTGAAATAAAAAACAAAAAATTAATATGAAATTTGAACATTATCATTAATACTTTACTTATATGCAGCAAATAAAACTCATTATATAACATTATATTAATAATTCAAAAATATGTATTAAATCTTAAATATATATTACTATAACTTTTTAATCATTGCTTCATTATCTTATAATAGTTTTTATGAAATTTCAAGATATAGCAAAATATTTCACATCCATCAGGTTCAATGACTAAAGAGATGACGGATTTAAAAACAGACATTTAATTGTAAGAAAAAGGAATTAATTTTCATAATTTCTTATAAAAAATATGAAATTGTTTATATGCAGCAAATAATGCTCATTTTGTAATATAATGTTAATAAACAATTCAAAAATATACATTTTTGTATATAAAAAGAAATTAATTTTAAAACCTTTATCAAGATATTGGATTTTCCATAGCAGTGATTGCAGTGTTGTTTGTCACTTTCATCTACACATTCTTCCATAGGCCTGATCTTGATATCATTATCATTAACATTAATTGACCTGTTAAGCAATGTTGATGCAAAAATAGATAAGACTAAAAATAACTAAAACTAATGTATACAAAAGTTTTGTTTTCTAGTTAACTATCTAAATAAAAACAATAATCTATGCTTCAATATATTACTTTCTTATTATTTTTGCATTATAGTGAATTTTACATGCATTTTCTGAATTAGATGATATAAATCTCAAGAATGATGTCAGCTATAGGAAAATTTGGTGTTTAAATTTACAAGGAAAACAACAAACCAGTTTTTTTCCACGTGAAATAAAATTTTTTCCACGTGAAATAAAAAACAAAAAATTAATATGAAATTTGAACATTATCATTAATAACTACTTTCCATTAACAATGATTCAATTACTGTACTTTCAAAAGAAATTGTTTTTGAGTGTGCCAAAAATTTTCAAAAACTTGATCAAAATTGGTTAATTATGAAATAAAAATGGTTTTTAAATTTTCTTGTTCAAAAATTCCAGGTTTATATATATTATTAATATGTAATCAAATTCCTATTATTCTTTCAAAATTTTATTAAACAATTGCAAAAATTAGGTTAATTTTAGCAGCATAATTATTGAGCAATGACTTGAAAATGATAAAGAATGAGGTCAGCAGCTAAGGCAAGATAACAATATGTAGTTAATTATTGTGGGAACCAACTGAATGTAATAAAAATCAGCTTATTTGGTAATCTAGTTTATATAAATTATTTATCCTGTAATGACCAGTTTTAGTATTATTTGTATGAATAAAAGTGAAATATATTAGAAATATACTAATTTGCACATTATATAAACAAAAACAAAAATTTTTTACAAAAACAAGCAGTCCATCCATCTTGATGATGTACTTTTTATGTGCAAATTTTTCCAAAAAACAATCATACAGAAAAATGCAATCTATAGTGCTGACAAAAAATATTTATAATAGATGTTAAAGCAATTATTGTCAATACACCCCGGACACCCATATCAGTGATACAAATTCACTGTTGACTATGTATTATCATATTAATGTACTTGTGTTAAAATAGTACTGCAGAGTTTCCCATGCAAAAGATGAGAGAAACTATCTGATGCTGTTTCGTAGACTTTTATTATACTGTAATATCAAAAATTGGAAAATTTTGTGACAAATATTATGCAAATGTGTCAAATGCTTCTCTGAAGCATTTTAGCTAAAGTATTTATTTTATTCAGAACAATAATCCATAATGTACTGAATAAGATAATTTCTTAATGATCACAACTATCTGATACTGTTTCGTAGACTTTTATTATAAACTGTAATATCAAAAATTGGAAAATTTTGTGACAAATATTATGCAAATATGTCAAATGCTTCTCTGAAACATTTTAGCTAAAGCATTTATTTTATTCAGAACAATAATCCATAATGTACTGAATAAGATAATTTCTTAATGATCATGTAATAGATCATTAAGAAAAATCATAGTGATTACATATACAGAAGCATTGCCAACATTCCATATGATATAGAAAACATCAGCAATGAATATGTTTTTCAGTATATTTTTGAAAATTTTTATAAGAATTTTATTTCAGAAAACTGGGACATGAATTTTTTAATATTTATATAGTTTGTGATTTTTCATTTAAATTAGCTAGAAATAACTGAAAATTAGAAAACCAAAATAAATTGTTTAAAATACCTTAATTTTAGATAATAAAAATAAATATTAAAATAAAAAGAAATCTAATAGTCAATTTTTGATAATAACAAATTTACTATACTGAAGATTATTTAATTAATAGAGAAAACTTTTATAAACCTTTATAATTTTTTTGTATAGGGTGAAGAAAAACTTCGTTGTAATATTTTGTGTACTGATATGGGACCTCGAAACAAGTCGAAAATGTCTAATAAACATGATCGAAATGGCATAGTTTTCGAATATAACCCTTTAAAGCTAGCCAAATACCATTGAGTACACAGTGTCATGATATGTCGCATATCCAAGACGCAGTGCTCACCTTCTTACTAATCCAGAAGTCAGCAGGCAACTGACACAATGCGACGCATCATGATGCTTTGTGTACTTGATGGTGATTGGCTAGCTTTAAAGGATTATAATTCAAAAATAATGCCATTTAGACCATTCGTTCATTAGACATTTTTGACTTGTTTCAAGGTCCCCTATCAGTACACAAAATTTTATGACAAAGTTTTTCTTCACCATGTATATGATATATATATAATGCTGAGATATCAAAGTTTATATAAAAGTTCCAAAACAAAGTTTTTAATATTACTTCAACATTAATTGTTTTTTAATTTAATTAAAAAAAACAATATTAAGTATTATATATTATATAAACTTTATCTTAAACCTGGTGAAGAGTTCCATTATGAAAGACATTTAATAAAAATATTAAAAGTATTTTGTAATTTGAGAAACTTTTAATATTAAGCAAAAATTCAAAAAAGTATTCCTTAATATTTCAATAATTCTTATATGTATAAGTTATAATAGCTTTAATTTAAATGAATAATAAATATTAAAATTGAAATACCTTCCAAACAGTCAGAATTAATCCGATCTTCAACAGTTGGTTGTTCTGAAAATGGAAATAAAAATTTTAAAATATTTTTTATTTTATACTAATAAAAATCCAACTTTTGAATTACCTTTTGGTAAACCAATAGCCATTTGTAATCTTTCTACTAAATCATTTTTATTTCCTGTCATTGGGAGTCCACGTGATTTAAGTTCTTTCTTCAATTCTGCCACCTGAAAATATTTTAAGAAAACTACTTTTAACAAATATATTAGCATTGTAAATGCATAGAATAACTTTTATTAAAATAATAGCTTTTTGAGTAGGAACAAAAAAGTACAAAAAATTACTAAGAAAAATTTTTGGCAAATTTTTACCACAGCTATTCGATAGATCAGTTCTGACCTATCAAACTGATCAATTTTATGATGTAGACAAAAAGTTTTCTTGTGGATAAATTTTGTTTTTAGTTCTTACAAAAAATATTATTTTATATTTGTTAAAAACTTATTACAATATAATATATTGAACATATTTATTTATTCATTAAAATTAATAAACAAATTCTATATTTATGTACAAGTATTTGGAATACTTGTAGATAACAAAATCTAAAACTATTCTAAGTATATCTGTATTTTTACAGATAAAGTAAGTTGTATTTCTGTTTCAATCTCTCTACATTCTTCAAAATTATATATTATTTTAATCAGCATTTTGATAGGAACATTTCACTTATAATTTATTTAATATAATAAATTTTTTGAGCAAATGTTCCAGCCAAAGTGCTGATTAAAATAATATATATATAAGTTGGATTTATCCCACATAAATCCAAACTTATGTTAAAAATTTTCAAAAGGTTTCTTTTCTTTTTTTAAGATATAGAGAATAAACATTTATTATTTTTGTAAGTTACAAGTCCAAACATGGGGGTTTACAATATTTAAAAGTCCATGTTATTTAATTTATTTATGTTTTGTGAACTTATTGTTGATCTTAAGTATCATATACTAGTATAATATCATTTCACATAATGTTATCTTTTTGCTTCAGATTTTTAAAAAATTATTTTTCCGACTTGGAAAATTTCAGTCATGACCTTCAATCCCATATATTTGCATAAATTAGGACCTACCTTTATTTCACAATAATAATAATATAAGAATTCCTAGACTTGCTGTATGTCTGGGATTGGTCTGGACTTTAATAGTATCCAGGATTTTGTCCAAAGCTTTAAAATGTCCTAGATTTCAAATTTTCTTCCAGTATCTATCAACATTTTATTTGTTAGGTCAATTGACTGTTTGAATGTGTTAGAGTTAAATGTTATAGGAGGAATACTTGTATTCTGTACAGATTATCCATTATTTTATTTTCTTTTACAATTTTACGCATGTGGGCTTGAAACTGTATTATGTTTTAATTTATGCGGCCGTCGTGCAAGATGCCTTCGCGGGCCGGCTTTTGTCTACCCCTGCCCTAAGGTAACCAAAAATTGAGGCCCCTTTCCTAATTCTTTTAATTGTATAAAAAAGATAGATATGTCTATTTACACAAGTTATTCATACATAGCGAAGTCTTTATTAAATTATTTAATTTTAACATGTGTACAATATAAATTAAACAAAATATAAAATAAAACATTCAAATCTGTTTATCTGAAGACTAAACTAACCAATTATTAGAGTATCAACAACAAGGTGTCATGTTTCTAAATGCAACAATTCTTTACAGTCTTAAATTGGCAGTAAGGATACATTTTTGTTTAATCGTATCATAGCTATTAAATAATTAAATAATTTATCGTCTAAAAGCGTGTGAGGAGGTTAACTTGGACCTGTCCTATTTTTATTTACGAGTTATAAAAAAGAAATCAAAACTCACATTTAGCATTGCAGCCAATAAATGTTGATCTTGCACATGAATTTTTTCAGTTGAATCCATAAGACCCACAATAGAATTTTGTTTAATTCTCTCGGATGAGGTCCATTCAGCCAATATATATAATCTACTGCAATTTCTACTTACCAAAATCGGTCCTTTAATTAAATAAGTATCAGAAAACTATAAAGTAAAATCCGAATTTGTTTTTGTCATTAATTTTATAGATTGTTAAATTTAAAATAATTTTATTCTGCTTACAGAAATCTCTCCTATTCTGCAAGAATACTGCTGAAGATTTTGCGTGTGAAACAGCAACCAACGTGCCATAGGGATGCTTATAAGAGAAGTTTTAATCTGAAAAGATTAAAAAAAAATCTTTTTCGAAATGTTTTTAAATGTGTGAATCAGTAATTTAAATATTTTTATATACCATTTGGCTGAAGTTAAATGAAGGACAGTGAAGTAGAATAATGTAGATAGGAGTCGAATTCATGTCCATTAATATTGTAGTTAATTTATGGATCTGGTAAACATCGTCGTCTTCCAGTACATAATAAATCATCCCAGTGTTCTTCTGATTCAAACTGCTAATGGTTTCATGAAGAACTAGAATAAAAAAAATTTATTATTGTAAAATTTATTATTCTCTTATCTCTCTATGTGTGTCTTCCCGTCTGCATGAATTGTTCGACCCTTCTAAAAAACCAAGAAATCTGAAATTTGACATGCTGATAGGTCCCTAAAAAATATGAGAAACAAAAATTTCAATATGGCGGTTTGGAATCAGCATTTAATATTATACCATGTATTTTGTGCCTTTTTTTATTGTTGTGGACCATGAGTCCACACGATCTGTAGCATACTGCGTAACTATTCCCCTTATTTCCTCTAGTGATCTATGACATTTCTTCTGGTAGGAATTCTCTCCTTTTCTCGCACTTTTCCTTCCGCTAACCTTTCTCATTTTTTTTCACTCCTAATGGGTCAAATCTCTGAGTATGCTCTTCTATCATCTTTCATCCCTTGGTCTCTTGACTGGAATCAGAGGATCAAATTAGGCCAGAATCATTGAAAATGACTATTTATTAGAAAGGTGTAATATTGGAATAAACTATTTAGGTTCGTGGTAGTTATTTTAAGATGAGCATGTGACCTCAAAGATATCATTACCAAATATACAATAACATTAGTGAGAAAATAATTCTGGGATTAATCATAGGATCCGAAAGACGATGTCACATAATAACAGTAACAATACAAAGATAAAATAACAATAGATGATGTCACAAATATGTACTGACCATAGTACTGGCATATGACGTTATTACAGGTCATGTTGACATGACATCATGTGAGGAAGTTAACTTGGACCTGTCCTATTTTTATTTTATTATGCACTCTAACTTTGCAATCATACTGTAACAACAATGGCATCATCGTGACATCGCATGCTGGTTAAACTAGTACTAAAATTGGACACAGAGAGCTAATGGATAAATTTCTAAATGTAATAACAGGTCCTCCGCCTCCGTCGTTGGCAATCACGTGATACGGGATCGGAACCCGTACCCGGAAGAGCTCATGCTGATTAAACTAGTACTAAAATTGGACACAGAGAGCTAATGGATAAATTTCTAAATGTAATAAATAATTTATAAAAATTTAGCTAGGATGTATGGCATTACCATGATGTAACAATTGGCACAAACAAACTGTATTAAATGCCAGAAATATCCTACATTGTCCAGCACTCTGGTTAGTACATAAACAAAACACTAACCTAATCATGTTTTAATGCAAAATTAGGTTATTCAAGCGAACTTAAAATTATTAAAACTGCAAGGGAGAATAAATAGAACATTAAATGATGTGCTTACATTATGATAGTTAGTCAATAAATTTATTATTTTTGTTAGCTTTGTAAGCTGACCAACGATGCATATACATCGATGGTCACTTAGTGTACAATGAATAAAATTTTGAATATTGAAAGGTTTTTTGTAATTAAGTGAATTACATTAAAAAATTTAATCTATACAACAAATAGCATACATGAGCTGACCAACGATGCATATACACCGATGGTCACTTAGTGTACAATAAATAAAATTTTGAATATTGAAAGGTTTTTTTGTAATTAAGTGAATTACATTAAAAAATTTAATCTATACAACAAATAGCATACAGTAAAAACAATTCTAAAATTTATTATTATTATTTTTCTAAGTAAATTGATCACCAACTTACTACAGTTTCGCTTGAACACGTAGATCACTTCCATGTCTTTAAGTAAGTATTGTTTGAGATCGTTTAAAAATTCGGACAGATGTTTGAGAGATCTCCAAAATTCGCATTCGCATCCATCTACGTAATAAATAGTAATAATGAAGTAAATAGTTTCGTTACAATTTTTTAGAGCAATTACCTGTTGAATAGAAAAGCCATGCTAAACAAACAGAGAAGATAAACTTCATTGTTATACGTGTGACTTTCTCGATGAAATGTGCTTACATCGATTGCTCTTCGGGCATTACGTGTATGCGTACGATATAAATTTCGTGTCGTTTTTTTTACACCTTACAAACAACATTATTGAATTCAGACATAATAACGTGTTGATAGTATTTATTTATATTTGCATGTACATTTAGTAAATACGACTACTATGAAAGTCAGAACTTTCATCCCACTTTTTGCGAAATGCATCTACTGTATATAGTTCAGATGAAGCTTGTTATAGCATTATATATGCATGTGATTATCTCTATAATAGAAACATGGTGATCATATTCATTTAAATCGTTAAAGAGTTCATTAAACTGCTTATCTAACAACTTGAACTATTAAAATGTGCTTCCTTTGTCACTTTCTATTCAGTTAAAGACAGTTGCATTATAAAGTCTCCGTTTTGTGGTTGAAAATAGTTGAATGTTGTGTCGCCGATATTGGTCACGCGAAACTTAATATTCCAGTCTTGCATTATTCATAACTTACACTATAGTTACAAATAATACTATTGTAATTTTCAACCTTGTTTGTTCGGGAAGTCACAATAATATTTTTGTTATAGTAAACTACTTTTTATATATAAAATTACAAAATACTGCACACAGTTTTAATGTCTTATACACGATCGATTATTAATTAAATAACATTTCAATTATTGATTAATCGATTAATAAGATTAATAGAAATCTATGTTTTTTTTTTTTTTTTTTTTTTTTTTTTTTTTTTTTTTTTTTTTTTTTTTTTTCCAAAGAAATTGGATAAATAAGAGAAAATATTTCTTTTTTAAATTATTCTTTTCCAGAAAAAAATTTTTTATATCCTATTGATACAATACAGTGGGTGATCTTTTCTAAGATAATGTTCGTTATTCGAATTGTTCGTTAACCAATTATCGATTTACCATAGGTTTTTATGGGAATTTGATTAATTCGTTCTGGAGACCCAAAAAAATAAATAATTATATAATTTCTTACTACGTTTATTTATATGTAATAACCATAATATATACATAGTCTTGCATTTTAATCTATTATGTTCATTTTCCGTTAAAGAATCTGTCCAATATCGATTGCTTTTCTCTCTTCAGGATTTTTCGGAAGTGATTAATAACATTGTCGAAGTAGAGATCCCAAGCCTATTGACCTCATCCTGGAATGGGTGCATTCTAAGACCAAAATGTTATAAAATCTCTCTCTTACCTTCTTTAATAAATCTTTGATTTTTGTTTTACGTTGTCTCCGAGTTCATTTTAATCGGGTAAAACTACTGTTCTCCCATCTTACCCATAGTCCAGAACGCGCAAGGCCTAAGCCTGTCATTCCGTTAGGTTATTTAACGCCATATCCTCGTGAGATATTTTTATCTGGCGGCGGCTACTTATAGAGAGCTAGCTCATCATAGGCTGGCCAACACCCATGACGGGGTCAATCAAATGGTTGAAGGATGAGGTTCAATGGGCCAGGCCTGGATCCCTCCTAAAAAATTGGAGGAGTGGGATCCGGATCCTCCAGGATTGTAACCCACAGCTCTACCACGCGGGTCCCACAGTTTGTTCTGTGAAGTGTTCGTTATCCGAATAATTCGTTAAACGATTACCCCCTGCATCAGAAAATTTTTACGTTTGTTCAGAAAATATATCTAAGTTTATTTAAGTTGATCAAATATGATTTTGTTTAAAAAATAAAGAATTTTCAACATTTTAAATTCTGCAAGTTGTTTTTTAATATAATATTTTTATATAGCAACCAATTATGTAAAGAATTAATCGACTAATTTCTGTGTCCTTTATTTTAGAATGATTAAAGATACAGATCAAAATGTAAAAACCGTATCACACTGGACAAAATACCAGCAATACAACCAATAACCGTGGATAGTTGGTAATAGTTGTCGATTTTTAACGTCTGATGGGCGGCCGGATGGCTGAGTGGTAACGCTGTCGGCATGAACACAGGAAGACCCGGGTGCCGGGTCTAGTCTCGGATTTTTTCGGGGTACTGGACCCGGCCCGGTGATTCCCGTTTTTCACCATCCGGCCCCCCTCCACGGGTGTGGTGCAGCCCGTGGTTGGAACTGGTCCCGCCCTCTTAGTAATCTCCCTGATTGGAAAGGGGGCATAAAATATGTAAAAAAAACATGTCTGATAATACTTCTTCTGTTGGGACAACCAACAGAAGAAGTATTATCAGACATGTTTCAACAATTTGTTGAACATGGGATCTAAAAAGTTGGCTCAACTTTCCTTTGGAGCCAATCAAAATCGTCCTGTAATCACCTGTCAGGCTTGTCATGTGTTACTATTACATCCAAATTTTCAAAATGGCGGCAGTCAAGTTCGTGTGGACTTCAGACTTATAAATTCAATTAATTGATTTTCTAAGAGATAAAGCGTACTTTTGGAATCTAAAACATCAGCAATATGCAAAAAAATCTATATTTTTTTGTTTTTTATTTCTGTTTTTAGATGTCATGTGTAAGAAAGCTGATAAAATCGAAATTGTAGCAGCAAGTTTTAATCTGTTGTTTTGACTGCGAGACGCCATATTGGAAGTTGCCTCAACCCAACAAAAAAATTAGGACAACAGATCGGAAGCGTGCGATAAGAAAGTTGCTCGAAATAGACAACTTTTGTTGATCGTGGTTGGTTGTTATTGATTGAATTCGTGCAGTGTGATAAGGCCTTAAGCCATCAAAATATCTCCAACGAATTTTAACTTTTGTGAAAATCCATTGGATAGTTCCATAGCTATTGCAAGGAACTTCAGAAGATTGAACATCCTCTAATTTTAAACCTGAATCTACAGCAGCCATTCTCAACCTGTGGCCCGCCAAGCTTTTACGTGCGGCCCGGAACGCACAGTCATGAATTTAACGAAAGCGCGGAATTCTTTCCCCGTATTGAAAAAATAAAAATTCTGATATTAAAATTTTTTTAATCTGGAAAAATTAAAAATTTTCCTAATTTGCTATGTCCTTCCTGATGCACATATAAATTTTTTTTATGTGACAGCAACCGGTTGCCGATTGTTGATATAGCATGTTACGCTCGCTTAATGTAGCAAACAAATGTGGCCCGTGGAAAAAGAAACAGGGTGAGAACTGCTGATCTACAGGATTAATGTAACTTCAAATTCGCCTTTAATAATCTAACAACCTACCAAATTTTATAAAATTTAATCGAACAGTTCAAAATTAATGAAATTTCCGAAGTTTGAATGTCCGCCATTTTTAAAACATTTAAATATAAATGGTTAAATCGAAATATTATCGAAATCACCATAAACGATGTTATCGTCCTGCTAAATTTCATTAAATTCCAATTAATAGTTCAGCAAACATTAAGAGAATATCTCAGAAGTTTGAACGTCCGCCATTTTTGTCACATCTATGATTTTAATATCTGGCGCCATTTTGAATTAAACAAAACAGTTGATTTATTATCGATCTAATTTGTCCAGATGAATCAAATTAAATCTCCTCAGGAGATATAATCTATGATTCAGTTGTTCTCAAGTTAAATCGATCATAATCAGACATTTTTATATACTTATAGATATCATCATTAATTAATATCAATGAAAAACTGTTTTAGTTCCAAATGAATCTAACAAAAGTGAATGCAGTAATGTAAGAGCAAACTGCAATTTTACATAAAGCTGTATAGACTTGCACTCATATTTCTGAATGATTAATGTTGCTAATAAATATGCAAATTTGATGCTGACGCGTGATGCTTATCTAATGATCATAGATAAACAGGAAAATGGAAGTCATTACTGTAGTCACGAACACCACGGCAGAGTAAATAACGGAAATATCAATACAGTGGGTGATCGGTTAACAAACATAATCCGTTCCAAGAAAATGTTCGTTATCCGAATTGTTCGTTAACCGATCATCGATTTACCATAGGATTTAATGGGATTTTGATTAATTCGTTCCGGAGACCCAAAAAACATAAATAAAAAATATATAATTTCTTACTATGTTTATTTATATGTAATAACAATAATATTTACATATATAATCTTGCATTTTCATCTATGATGTTTATTTTCGA
This sequence comes from Olivierus martensii, assembly GCA_000484575.1. Classification (NCBI taxonomy): domain Eukaryota; kingdom Metazoa; phylum Arthropoda; class Arachnida; order Scorpiones; family Buthidae; genus Olivierus; species Olivierus martensii. The sequence goes on from AYEL01086231.1 coordinate 86,796, forward strand.
TAAAGAATCTGCCCAATATCGATTGCTTCTTTCTCTCCATCAGGAATTTTCGAAATTGATTAATAGCATTGTCTTGGTAGAGATCTCCAAGCCTATTCAACTTAACCTGGTATGGGTGCCATTCTAACACCAAAAATTGTAAAATCTCTCTCTTACCTTCTTTAATAAATCTTTGATTTTTGTTTTACGTTGTCTCCGAATTCATTTTAATCGGTAAAAACTACTGTTCTTCCATCCTTACCCATAGGTCCACGAACGCGCAAGGCCTAAGCCTGTCATTCCGTTAGGTTAGTTAAGCCGAAATATCCTCATGGAATATTTTTATCTGGCCGCGGCCGTTTATAGAGCCGCCATCATCACAAGCTGAACAACACCCATGATGGAGTCAACCAGAAGATTGAAGGATGGGATTCAATGGTCCTGGCCCAGATCCCTCCTAAAAAATTGAAGGAGTGGGACCCCCGGATCCTTCAGAATGGTAAGCCACAGCTTTACCACGCAGCCATCCGGTTTATTTGTCATTCGGTCAGTCCGCGGGTCCCACAGTTTGTTCTGTGAAGTGTTCGTTATCCGAACTGTTCGTTAACCGATCACCCACTGTAGTATGATTGCTATTAAATAAATTTTATGCTGCTAATTTGATTATACTGAATAAATCAATAGAATAAATTGCAAATAAAGATAATTAGAAGTGCACAATTAAAATTATATAATCTATTCACGTAGTGTACTTTGTTTGAATTATTCTGGGCCATGATACGAGGGCTGATCAAAAAGTAAGGTTACAAAGCCTGCAGTGAAACGTGTATATTTTATTTCATACCACCAATACAGCCAACTGATAGTACATGCATTAGGTTATTTTTCGGCATAGACTCCATATAGGTTTAGGCAGTTTGTCGCTTCGTGGGATGAGTTTGAATATTCTCTCCTGGTAAAATCCTGTCCTTGCGTGTTCAGCCACGTTGTCGCGAAGTCTTTCACCTCCTCGTCTGAAGCGAATCGTCGGTCTCCTAGGTGCTCGTTCAAGTAAGGGAAGAGATGAAAGTCGCTTGGAGCGAGGTCCGGACTGTAGGGAGGGTGTTGATGCAGTTTCGTTGGGACATCATCGAACATCCTCCCTACAGCCCAGACCTCGCTCCAAGCGACTTTCATCTCTTCCCTTACTTGAACGAGCACCTAGGAGACCGACGATTCGCTTCAGACGAGGAGGTGAAAGACTTCGCGACAACGTGGCTGAACACGCAAGGACAGGATTTTTACCAGGCGGGAATATTCAAACTTATCCCCGAAGCGACAAGTGCCTAAACCGATATGGAGACTATGTCGAAAAATAACCTAATGTATGTACTATCAGTTGGCTGTATTGGTTGTATGAAATAATATATACACGTTTCACTGCAGTCTTTGTAACCTTACTTTTTGATCACTCCTCGTATACATACATGAACTGCAACGAATAAAGCCGTCCCGCTGGTGGAGTATACCAATATATGTATGTATGAGGACCAAATAATTAATAAAAAGGATGTAATACCCTAATATGCACTGTTATACCATGTAACCCCATCATTTCAGTGGCTAGTATTGAGCAGGCTATCCATGTATGTATATCGATGTTCTGGGCGTAATTAATGAATGATCTGATTATTTCCAAATTCAAAATAATTCAATTTTGATTTCTTAAGAAATTCCTAAGCAGCATCCTATATTTGGGAATGATACTAAATAATAATCATTGAAATTTCTTGTGTTCTTTCCGGATTAGCCGGGACAGTCCCGTTTTGAATAAAATGTCTCGGATTGTTCCGTTTTTAAGTAAATAGTTCATATTAAAAAAAGATTAACTACACATTTAATTTTAAAAAATTAGCTTCTGAAGAATTCTGCTTCCTAACTTTTACTATACTACATAGAATATGGCCACCCTAGTAGTAAAAGTAATAATAAAATATATTATTTATGTTTCTTCCTGCTTTCTTTTTGCATATTTATTTTTTCATTGTTTAAATTTTTTGGATTTTGTCCAATCCACACTCTATACGTTCCCAATATCTAAAACGTCCCGGGTTGAATTTCAGAAAATCTTGTCACTATCTTTACACGTAAGCAAACAAGACACATCTGAAGCAATTTTTAAGTTCCATTTGAATCTAAATTATAGATTTTTCATTTATCAGAGTCCGAAAAAACTTTGATAGTAGTTTGAATTTAACAAAAGAGATACTGAATATTTTCTGATTCACATTTTAATAAGCTACAATGATACAATTAAGAGAGGCATCAGAAATATTACAATAAAAGGTATCAAAATCTTTGTTCCATAATTTTCTCTAGATTAAGAAAAAATATTTAAAAAATTATATATCTTTTTAAATTTATGAAATATATGTAAGAATGTTTAGCTGTTTATTTTGTATTTTTCTGGAATAATTTAAAACTTTCGGTTCTTTGAAATTTACCGCTTTTTACGGTACTTAACTATAAAGATTGAGGTAACTAAAAGCACTAATAAGCAGACCAAATATGCAAAAAAACTTCCAAACAATTTTTTATTTAGAGTAGCGCTTTCGGCATAAGTGCCATCATCAGCTCTCACAAAAGTTCGAATCTTTTGTGAGAGCTGATGATGGCACTTATGCCGAAAACGCTACTCTAAATAAAAAATTGTTTGGAAGTTTTTTTGCATATTTGGTCTGCTTACTAGT
>AYEL01086234.1:0-89205 GCA_000484575.1 Olivierus martensii
AGTCAACGAAATCTTTTTTTTTGCGTGTAAACGCTTAAATATGCAATATTCCTTTCACTCCCAGTTGCTAATCAACCGATGGAATGGTTTAACCCAAACTGTAGCCTACAACGATCAACAATTGAAGTAATGACACAATCAGTTTTTTCGTATTGTACGAAAGCCGAACCTTTTCCGCTGATGTCAAAACCTTTCTGTATAGATTGTACAAATAATGTAAACTACTATACTGCCTGAATTATTTTCCTTTCTTTTTCTGTTAATAAGTAGATCTACATAATCTCATTGCAAAATAGGGTCGATATACGACTTCACTGTGATATCATGTTACTGCAACGATGCATGTGTATAATGTCTGATTTATTCAGTATTATAGTTAAAGAAAGAGGCAGTAGATAAATTTTAAAGTATCATAATAAATAAATTCATAATAACATATTTATAATAAATTAGTCTGAATACCGACGACATACTGATGCAAAAATTGATATTTATAAATTGTATACATGTCAGCAGTCCCTTGTAATGCCCTTGCAACCTGGCTAGTTATTGAATAAATTTTGAAACACATTGATACTGCCGGCAGAATCTTAATTACCAAAAGGATTTTTCAGTGACCAGAAGTTACCCAATAATCCTGTACCACTTGGGCTGACCTTTTTAAATTTTTGACCAATTCATAAAAGGCTCCAAACTGGTCCACAGCAACATTAATTTCAGGTATATTCAGTAGCATAATCTAGAAAAATAATCTAAAGTGCCAACGCTTCTCAAACTTTTTCATTCATGACCACATTTTTCATTACCAGATTTTTCGCGACCCCAGGTATTAAATATGAAATAAATCATACAAGTGTAAATCATTTACACACTTATTAAGATGAACACAATCAACCAACTACACTCATTTACACACTTATTAAGATGAACACAATCAACCAACCACACCGATATATGTTGTCATAAGTTAAATATTGGGCATTTGTGAAATTACATATAAACTCATGTTGTCATACGTTAAATATTGGGCATTTGTGAAATTACATAAAACTGAAATTCAAGTGTTTGAATTTAATTTTCTAAGATGAACACAATCAACCAACTACACTGAAAATTCATACGTTGTCAAGTTAAATGTTGGCATTTGTGAAATTACATAATAAACTGAAATTCAAGTGTTAAATATTGGGCGAGTGAAATTACATATAAACTGAAATTCAAGTATTTTAATTTAATTTTTGCCAACTACATTGAAAATACATGTTGTCATACATTAAATATTGGACGTTTGTGAAATTACATATAAACTGAAATTCAAGTATTTGCATTTAATTTTTGCGATCCAGCATTTCGCTTCGCGACCCCAAATAGGGTCGCGACCCATAGTTTGAGTAGCATTTCGCTTTGCGACCTGGGATCACGACCCATAGTTTGAGAAGTGGGGGTCGCAACCCATAGTTTGAGAAGCACTGATTTATAGCAATTCATCTTCACTTCGCGACCCCATTTGGGGACCCATAGTTTGAGAAACGCTGATCTAAACAATTAATTGGATCTGATCTCTCAATTCTCAATCTTCAGTTTTTCTGCATATTGTGACTTTAATCGCCCTCTTTGTGTAACGAATAGTCACAAACAGATATACAAAAACTATTTTTTTTTATTTTTAACCAAATCACTGTAAAAATCATTGATGGATCTCAACATTTTATGAATAAATAAGTATTTAACCCATTTTCAAATTATTAATTCCAGTGTTGAAATAGATTGGAATTTTTTCAGGCTATCTCAGAATCCAACAACTAAAGAAATTCGAATAAAAACAAAGAAATTAAGTCTAAATTTTTAATTGTTATCATTATAATCCATCATTTTTCAGATTTTAGCGATCAAAATTTCCAAATACACGTATATAGTATAGAAAAAATAAAACTTCACTTGTTCTAATTTCACCAGATTATTGCCAATAATGTAAATAAAATTAAATTAATTATTTTTTCTTTATTTTGTTTATTAGATCTATTTGATTAACTTCGAGGTGAAACAATGATGGAAGCTAAACCAGAACTGTATAAAAACTAACTACTGTATCAACCGAGTTTTGGTTATAAATAATGTATAGAAACAGTGGAGATAACAGGTTATTCAAATAGAGTAACAGTCACATGAAAACATATTTTCGGCAAACAATAGGCATCCAGTAATGTAGTTTTATAAAGTCTGACTTTGTTCAGAAATTCCGAAAGGTGAACAATTGAAGGTATAATTGATTATCGAATTTTTTTTTTTAACAAAATAGTGAAATAAAAATATTCTTTAAGTTTAAAATGTGTGGAATAAGACACGTTAAATCTTCTAATCAAATATTGATATTAGAAAACTTTCGTCAGAAATAGGTAAACATGTCAAGAATTTAAAGAATGAAATGAATTATTGAGCAAAAAAATATTCGGGAACTGAATAAAATATAAAATAATTCGTTTGAAATAATAATAGAAAAAAAACACAAATTGTTTCTTATGTGCGAATATATAAAAATACATTTAGAATTTTATTTATATCATACATGTAACTGCTATAGTTTTTGATTTATAACAATTTTAATATCAATATTTTTAAATATAATAATTTAATTCAATAATAATAATAATAATAATATAATCAGATTTAACAGGATAAAAATTCATGAAGAAAATAAAATTTGAGGGTATTTCGAATATATTCTTGAAATATTCGTCTTCAACATCAGTTTCTAAATATGAATTTTGTTTTCATACAAATGAATCTTATTTAAAATGTATAATAACTAACATAAAGACAGAAATCTTTGAAATTTCGTTGCTTGATTTTCTTCAGAATAATCTTTGAAAATCAAGCAATGAAATATAGTAACTTGACGACAGCAATGAAGGCAGTATTAAATCAATGGGATCATATAGTTAGCTTTTAATCATAGGATTATTATGCTCTCCCAAATACTGCCTTCCAATGCTGTCGTCAGGTCCCTACAATCATGTTATATAAGTTATACAGTATTTAATATGGAGTATACGCGCTGCTCTAGTTACGAACATTCCTACTTACAAACGAAGAATTTCATTTTCTAATTTCACAAAATTTCAAAAACTCTTCGATAACTTTAAACAATATGATAACAGAATATTTAGAAACTAATATTATGTAAAATTACACAATTATTTATTTTATTATGGCATTATTTCAAGATCGCGACGATTACGCTAAAAATTCCTCGCTTTATATTCGAAACTTTTCATTAAAATCTATGAAATAAGAAAATTCTTATTGGTATAATTGTGAAATATATTACAATATATGGTATATAAAATTATTTCAGTAGTTTTCGGGGTCAAATAGCAGCAATATCTGAGTTATAAACAAAACTTGCGTAGGAATTGTTTCTAATTACAGGAGCTCTGTATATTGATTTAATCATAAAATAGTTATAATTAGCAATAATATATGTATTATTATTAAATATGTAAATAGCTTTACATCAAAAATAATATAGTATTAAATATAATAATTAAAAATAAATTCAAAATAGAATAAAAATTAATTAAAATAATAAGTTACTATAAAGAGAATTTTCAAATCTATGATTACATTAAAGAAACATTGCGTTAAAAACGACGAATTAAAATATTTTAAGAAAAATTTGAAAATATTGATTATTTAGCAATTCTTAAAACAAATATAATTATTATTGTTGTTAATTATTCTTTAAAAATTTAAATAATGACTAATTTTGCCAAAAAGTGAATTCTTTCAAAAAAATAAATAAATTTTTGAAAGTAGTAACTGTAAATAGATCTGTAGAAACTTATAAAATAAAATATTGTCCATCATGATATTTCTTTATTTAGTTAACATATGTATATCAATCTTAGATGGAATAATAACTTAGAGTGAGTACTCTTTTCCTTTTATGTTACAGTTTTACTATATGCATCTCAAAATTCATTGTCTAATATAGTAAAAATATTCATTAAAACACTGACATTTATGGTTAAAACGTTTTATAACGATTAAACTAACTAAACAATATATTCTGTGTAATTATTTAATCTATCATATTGATAATATTTAATTTTATATATTTTCGATTAGTCAAATCTTCATTGAGAAACAATTTCTTTTATTAGCAACATTAATGATGTTATATTGTATTTTTAATTAATAAACTTAATATTTTATCCCACAACTGATTTTAATATTGAATTTTATATATTTTCAATTAGTCAAATCTTCATTGAGAAACAATTTCGTTTATTAGCAAGATTAATGATGTTATATTGTATTTTTAATTAATAAACTTAATATTTTATCCCACAACTGATTATTAAGTAATTTTTAATTAAAATCCTTTCTACACTGGCATTAGTTAATACAGATTACAGTTAAACCGGTTTAACTTAAACGGGAATAATTTAAATAGAGGATTAAATCTCGTCTACACTGCAACTCCGTAAATGTAGATTAACTCGTTAGTTCCAATTTTGTCCCACAGGTGGTCCCATCTTAATGTAAATAGGCCGATTACGTTTCACTTTACGAATTTCGCTGACATATTCCCTCCATATGTCAATTAATATATATACAGCCTGGTCTGTCCAGTTTCCCAATCTTTTTTTTCTGGTTTTCGAAGTTTCTGTGCTGGAGACATTCGAGGTGAGAGCGGCCATTTTACAAATCACGTGGTCAAAACTGGATAATCTACTTTCAGAAACAAGATTATTTTAATCCGCTTTCTCTCGACTTAATCTGGATATTTTTAATCTCCTTCGTTCTACATTGATAAACTTAATCTAGAATAACTCGTTATTCTAAAGTGCCAGTGAAGGAAGGGTATTACGTTTAGAGTTCTCTATACAATCATTTAATTAAATTATATTGCTTAAATAAATATAGCTATATAGAGAAAGGACTATTCTATAGTTCTATGAAGAAAATGCTCCCATCCAACAAAATTGGTTATTATGAAAACTTGATATGCATGTTCAGGATACAGTAAAAATCAATTGTCCGGTAGGATTCTACTTTGACTGCCTTGCAAACACATATTAAAGTCGATCTTAATATGCATATGAATGCGTATTTAAATATATTGTAAATAAATGTTTTTCATGCTCGGTAAAATGTTAACATCGATGTTAACACTTTGTTGAGGTGCACATATTAAAGTCGATCTTAATATGCATATGAATATTTAAATATAAATAAATGTTTTTCATGCTCGGTAAAATGTTAACATCGATGTTAACACTTTGTTGAGCACGAAAAAAGCCATAGGCATTAAGGCATGCTATAACATGACTTATTATTCATAGACGCAATGCACTCGGGTCAGATACAAAAATGCAAGGCAGTCAAAGTAGAATCCTACCAATCGTCCATTATTGAATTTCTGAAAAATCAGAGGGCCATGATATAATTAAAAATTGTAAAAGCTAATAAATGAGTACATGAAACCGTTCACATTCATGTCAAGAAGTTTCCATTTGACTTTTTTAAAACAGTAAATTTCGAGATTTTAAACATAATTTTTTAAGATTTTCAAATGTTGCTTTCGAGTAAAAGTTCTTATTTATTTATTGTGCAGTGTTAGTCCATTAAGAACCCTGAAGAAATTCGAGAGCAACCCAATGAAAAATAATAAACAATTAAAATTATATGTAAACAATTATGGATTATATTTAAGGAAGAATGTTTATCTTACACAAGTAAAAACATTGCTATACTGTTACATAAGCAAATATAAATCTCACACGATAATGTCAGATGATGATCACAACTATATATGTCAAAGTATCCCGATTTATCTGATCTAATAGAATCGTCAGAATGAATCTTTTATACTGAACACGTATGAAATCGATAAACTGAATTAAAAGTGTATGAACTCAATCATATTTTTATATTTATAGTTCATTGCCAATGTTTAATATATCAAATTTCGTTAACTACACCTGACGACAGCATCGGAAGTCAGTATTAAGTCTATGGGAGAGCCGAATTTCATTTATATTACTACGCCGATGATAGAGTCCACTAAATTATTCGCGACGTTACAGTAAATTGCCATAACATAACGACAGTTTTGGCAAATAAGCTATAAGCTTCGAATAAAATTACGATATTAACATGATTTTAACGTGTAGTAAATTATCTGCATGTTTATAATATATACCAGGGGTGGCCAAATTTCATGTCACTATGAGCCATTTAGGAGAATTTCAAATAATTGAGAGCCGCAATCAGTTTTTTCGGGTAATCTTAACAATGGTTTCAAAAATTGCTTATTACATATCTCACATGTTTTTATTTCGTATAGACGCATACAACTTTTTACAATAAATAAATTACAAATATATTATTTTTTTAAATTAAGTTGGTATTTGCATATGTTTTTATTTCGTATAGACGCATAAAACTTTTTACAATAAATAAATTACAAATATATTATTTTTTTTAAATTAAGTTGGTATTAGCTCCATATTAAGTATTAATTTATATGGTATGGGGCCACATTGAAGGTACCAAAGAGTCGCATGTGGCTCGCGAGCTGCAGTTTGCCACCCCTGATATATACGATGATCATATGTGCAATGATCTTCTACACATTCCAATTGTTGTAAAATGGCGGAGAGTTGTAATTTTAAGTCGTTTTCGAATTGTTGCATGATTAGCTGTCAAACGAAACAAATTGCATTGAATGTTTATTCGAAACTGAAAATGAAAACCTAGAAACACAATTACATAAAAATAAACACCGTTCTTATTGACACTATTACATTTTCTATCAGAATCGACTATTCCGTGCGCATTAATACCGTCACAAAAGTTGGTAATACGCCGCTCTCATAGAGTCAATACTGACTTCCGATGCTGTCGTCAAGTATAGTATCCAATAGTTTTAATGCAATTTTATTAAACTTTTATAGAGTACCAATATCTCTTTAATTTTCTGGATAAATGAATAACAGATAAATTTCTTTATTCATTATTCCCCAATATTTTTTGAAGTTTCCAGATGTGACTGAGAGCAATTTCTTTATGAAAGTGTGGAATACATTATTGGAAATGTTTAATTAAAAAAATAAAGTAAACATAGCTGCTTATATGCTTTCATGCATAAATTAGTAAACAGTGAAAGAACAAAGTATATAATAATTTGATTAAATTTATTTACTATATTTATAATAAGCAAATATGCGAACTACAAACAATAAATACAAGATTTCGTGAATTAGCTAATTAAACATGACGTTAAGAAGTATTTATACTTTTGATAAATGAATCTTTAATAATAGTTGACTGAAAAATCTCTAGATATACTTCAACTTAATTGCAGATTCACTTGTAAAAGATAGTAAAAGTATAAAATAAAGGTACTAATGGATTAAACGTGTTTGCTCAAAACTGGATTTTCGATGGAAGTTTTCATTATTAAAATGGAAAATATTTTTGCAGATCAATAAAACATTGCGATTTCTGTGCTGGCTTTCCATTCCAAAATATTTTTTTCGATAATTTTGGAGTCATTAAATTTAATCTAAGAAATTTTGGGCAATTTTAAGCGATATATATTAAGATGAAAATATAAAATTCTGTTTTTATCTTCTATTTTCCATCATTTATCAATTTTTATATAAAAAATATATGTTTTTTAAGAAATTATAGCAAAATTCTCATTTTATCATTAGAATACAAGTGTTCTGTGGAGAGGCGATATGAACTGATGCGCATCTGGATTGTAGCCAATTGACAATATATAACATGTCAGTAAAGAGTCTGCATTGTGAAGGGAATGATGGCACAAGATAAATTGTTTTTTTATAAAATTAAATCACTTGTTGCAGTAAATATTTAGAATAACATGCTTTAGAATTTATTTCAAGTTAAACAATCATCCAAAAAGGGGATCTATGGGATGGGATACATATCTGGAGAGAGAGAGACATTAAATAGTTGTTGGTTCTTCATTGATCATTCTTTAACTTCTGAGGCATTCTTGAGGATTTTTAAACATTGAGATCTACTCGTGATGACAACGATTACCAGAGCCGCCGAGAGAAATTTTCGGGCCCATGACAAGTCTGTGATCCGGACCCTACTTAAAAAGTGCATCAGTTTGGTTTAATAAAAATCTATCATGAGATTCAGTAACGTAATGTAACCTATATTTTTTTCTGTGCGGCGTAACACAGCTTTCCACCAAGTTGGTACTAAGCGCTAGGTTATTCCAGTGCCTACCATGGGACGCCTAATCTCACTAGGAGTACAGGTGGACAGGAGTGCATCTATACTCCTGGTGAGATCAGGCGTCAGGTGAAGGATGTAGTTCAAAACGTAGATCCAGATCCATTCTGAAAAACTTTGTATGGACCCAGGAATTATACCTGGAAACACCAGGCATAGCACGCTCCTACCGCGGTAGTCCATCCTAAAATTGACCTTTTGAACTGTTTGATAAGTAATTTTGTACTTATAAAACAGTGTTATATATAATATTTTGGCACAATTGCTTTGGGTGGTAGACAGTGCGCTCTGGCAGCAGCCTGTGAACTATTGGATACGTTATGTGACACATCGAGGACGGACGGTCGGTCTTATAAAACAGTGTTATATATAATATTTTGGCACAACTGCTTTGGGTGGTAGACAGTGCGCTCTGGCAGCGGCCTGTGAACTATTGGATACGTTATGTGACACATCGAGGACGGACGGTCGGGCCCGTGACAAAAGTCTCGAATGTCACCCCTCTCGGCGGCCCTGACGATTAGTTCTCAAGACATGATTATGCTGAAGATTGCATTTGGATACCTCATGTCCAGAGTCCCAGTTTGGTGTTAATCAATGATCCAGATAGTCTCAACAATTGACGTCATATTATCACTCATTCATTAATCAGCTATTTGTATATGCAATCTCGGATTGCGATAAAAATTTCATTCTCACTGAGTGGTTACGATTGTTTACATTCTTTGATATAAACATAACAGAATTATACCTTGTTGAGCCATATTGATGTCTTCGTTTCTTTTCCCACAGAAGAAAATAATAATAATTTATGCAAGTAATTAGTCTCTAAAATTACTATTAAAAAGATAATTTTGCTCTATATTATTAACGGGAGAGATTATAATGGCAGCTATCCCACGAAGATTTCAACATAAATTCTATAGGTTACATATCAAATCATTAAATTTTATTGTTACAATTTACATTATTATATTATATATAACTTATATTTTAATTACTATTAAAAAGATAATTTTGCTCTATATTATTATCGGGAGAGAATATAATGGCAACTATCCCACGAAGATTTCAACATAAATTCTATAGGATACATATCAAATCATTAAATTTTATTGTTACAATTTACATTATTATATTATATATAACTTATTATTATAAATTAAATCTTGTACCATTAGTTATAATACATTATAATGAACTCTCATGGAACTGGTAAGTGGCATTAATAGATATAGAAATGTCTTCTTCACGTGTTGCTGATAGAAAGGCAAAGTAAGATAGTTTAGCACAATAATTATTTTAATTCTTAATAGAATAATCTTCAAAAATATCAGCAGTAGCTTAAGCCATTTATTCAATTAAAAAAACTTCTTAAACTACAGGGTAGGACATAAATATCTTTCCAATATTAAACCTCTATCCTCGAGAAACTAAACAACGGAGGAAAATTAAACATATATCTACAGATTAAGAAAAGAATGCCATTTACTGACAAACAATCAGATTTTTTGCAACACCATCATTTTCACTACAATTTTAAGTGACAAAATCACTGTTCTTCGGGAGTTGTTTCCTGGCATATAATCACTAAGGGAGGAAGTGTTCCATGGCCTGCTCGTTCCCAGATCTGTTTGTAGCCTATGTGACTACTTCTTGTGGAGTTACTTAAACGCAAAAGTTCTCCCACGAACTTCAAACACTACAGCAGTTGAAGTGGATCATCACCCAACAGATTGCTGCAATTCTTCAAGGAATGATACGCAGAGCATCTCTGAACTTATCTCAAAGACTGCGATACTGTTCAAGAAATGGTGGATGCCATTTTAAAAATGTTCTCTTAAAGACTTTAGTGGTCATTATTATATTAAACACTTGTAAATAATGCCAACAAACGGCAAAAGTGCTATTTTCAGTGAATTTGTCACTTAAAATTATACTGAAAATGATGATGTACCGAATGTCCGAGATGTTTACACAAGTTTCATGATCTACCTATTCTTCATTTATAATATTGGAAATTATTTAACTGTCAAATATATAACTTGATATTTATGCATATTTAATAAAGAAATTTATAATATATAAATCTCTTTTAACAATAATTAAATTAAAGGAATAAATTTATTCAAATTTCACATGATATTGAAGGAAAATGAAGATCAAAGATGCTGCAACCTTAAATTAGTTTGAGAATTTTAAAATTCTATATTTTAAATTAATAAATTAACTTTCATTTCAAATAAATGATTTAAAAATAACATTGTAATTCATAAATATATTTATTAATTTATTAATAATTAATTTTAATTTTAATTTATATTATTTTTATTAATTCATAAATATATTTATTAAAAACAGTTTTAATTAAACGAAATAAATTTTATAGAAAATTCAGCTTACATATGTAAATCATATAAATTATATTAATTTTGTTATATGTTTTCATAAATTAATTAAGTTTTAAATTAATTTTGTTACATTATTAAATATAATTATAAAAGACATATTAAGATATATGTATAATGAACAATACAATAAAATACAAAGAATATTTTAATAAAATAAATGATAATAAAGCAATATATTAATGACGTCACAATAAAATTCTTTATATTCAATAATTTTAATTAATGATATTTTAAATTAAATTATTAAAATAAAAATTTAATAACGGTTTAAAACTTTACATGAATGTTTGTTAGATTATTTAAAAAAAAAAAATTTCTTAAATTTAAGATATTTGAATAAATTTATGAAGAATGATTACTTGACGACAGCATCGGAAGTCAGTATTGAGTCTATGAGAGCGGCGTATTACCAACTTTTGTGATTGTATTAATGCGCACGGAAGAGTCGATTCTGATAGAAAAGAAAACAGTGTCAATAAGAATGGTGTTTATTTTTATGTAATCGTGTTTCTGGGTTTTCAGTTTCGAATAAACATTCAATGCAAAATTTGCTTCGTTTGACAGGTAATCGTGCATCCTTTCGAGAACGACTTAAAATTATAACTCTCCGCCATTTTAAAACAATTGGAATGTGTAGAACATCATTGAACATATGATCATCATATATATTATAAACATGCAGATAATTTATTACGTGTTAAAATCATATTAATATCGTAATTTTATTCGAAGATTATAGTTTATTTGCCAAAATTGTCATTATTTTATGGCTAATTATTATTCGAAGATTATAGCTTATTTGCCAAAATTGTCATTATTTTATGGCTAATTATTACTGTAACGTCGCGAATAATTTAGTGGACTATATCATCGGCGTAGTGATATAAATGAACTTCGGCTCTCCCATAGACTCAATACTGACTTCCGATGCTGTCGTTACTAATAATAGTAGAGGATCGGAAGTACATCCTCATTGGGAATGAATACTTTAGCTTTCTTTACGATTAGAAATTTTTTCTGTTTTCGACCAACTCGCGTAAAATGGTTCAAGAAAAAAGATTTATTTCATGAAGTTCTTATAGATACAAACTGCATTTTGAGAATTCAACGAATGTAGTTCTACATTAATTATCTCTCTAAGATTATACAAACTCATAAGAACTACATATAACAAAAGGAACTCAGACATAATCAATACAACAGGATATATTATGCTGTACATTAAAAAATAATATATCTAAAAAAATAAATATTAAATTTGGATAATGTTTCTCCTAAATTTGGTAGTCATCCTTCCTATAGTTGCTGATATTTAATACTGCCGTGCTTCCCAAGAAATCACGATTGTTTGACAGGTGCTGCTGACTGGGATATATATATATATATTTTTAATCAAATGATGTCTACTGTATTTCTATTCTGCTATTAAATTTATTATATGTTTTGTATTATATATCTGTCTATCGATTCTTCAAATCTTTACTTATATTTATTTTTGTTCAAACCAGCTTGTTTCGATCGAGCTTGCAATTTAATTCTAAATAATGGATATAAACTGGGAAATCTTTTTATATATTAACCTGTTTTCTTGTTTTTGTTCTTTACAAAACGGATTAAATTATATCTGCTTCACCTATTTGTATATTTTTGGGAATTGGTATATGGACAATAAAGTATATAATATAATAAATTATATTTTTAATTAGAATTTTGGTTGTTAATTTTATTAATATAAATGTGATAAAGATATTAAAAGGTTTTATTATTTTTATATTCATTCTAATATATTTTTATATATATTATTATTCGTTATACATATCTTTTCTGGTTTCCTTTTATTATCGGTAATATTTATAGATTAGTAAATTGTTGAATGCACTCAGTCTCGAAGAAAGTTCCAATATATTTGTATTGTGCTAAGTACATTGCATCATCATCAGCATTCTGTTTTATTCATTGCTGGATGTATATGCCTCCTTCTTTTGTTTCCATTCGTACAAATCTTGTGCAGTCTGCAACCATTGGGAACCAATTACTTTTCTTACGTATCTCTTCATCGGTTATATTGCCTGCTAGGATGTCTTTTCCCTTTCCTTGATTGCTACTTTGTAATTCTCTCTGATCAATGGTTATCCGAGCTTCTTGTTATGTGATAGAGGATCTAATCTTTACACAATACTAAATTATTCTATTAATTGATCTATATTAACTATTTATTATTTTTTTATGCCAACTATTCATTATCATTAATTTTAATCTAAACTCATGATTTATTATTAAATTTGTATTAATTTTGCCACATTTAATAAGGAATCAATTGTTCAATATAACTGGCAAATATTGCTTTCTTCAAATAAATGTATATATGATTATGCTATCGTGAAAAGAGGTTATTGCATCTGCATTTTTTCCATCTAATTTACGATATGCTTTCACTAGTTTTTGCACCGACAGTTTTGATTATTTGTCTTCTCTTTGACATCGTTTAGATCGAATAGTTGAGACTTTAATCTACTTATAGTAAAGTCATAGACATAACTGGCGTTAGAAGATGATGATGTCTGTGTAGAAACATAAATATAATGATATTCCTGAATTTATCTGCTACACATGAATGACATTATAGATCAGTGATTTTTTTAACCTGTTTTCTGCATTAATATTCCTTGAACTTATCACAAGTGTTCTGCAAAATTATGAAAATTTATGAATAGAATGTAACGTATAATTTTCAATAAAAGATATTTTAAGCATTTCATCAGTAATTTTTTAATGTTAGATTTAATATTAGTCACCTTGTATAAATGCAATTGATTTTGGTGTTCCGTAAAAATTTTTTTATACTTATTTAAAAGTGTTCCGGTACTCAGAAAAGATTAAGAATCACTGTTAAATACTTGAAAGTATTTTAAATATTTTTATATAATTATTTTTCACTGTATGTCTTATGTCATACATCTGCAAAATATCTGAAAAACGAAAACATCTCAGAGCTTCAAATGTTTGAAATCATTATTTTTAAGCAAGATACTATATGATAACTGTTAATTATGACTGTATTTTGTTCCATCTTTTTCCTATAGATCAGGGGTTCTTAACGGGGGTCCATACTCCTAACATTTGATTCCAAATTTCTTAGGATATGGGAACTAAATGCTAAGGATATGGACCATATTGGACAATCCATTGGGGTCTTGAGTCATCAAAAGATTAGGAACCCGTATTATAGATATATTACAAGTTGGTGCTACTCAAAATTTTAAAACATTTCGTACCTTTGAAATAATTTGTTTCTTATGAAAATGATTTCTTATAAAAGATAACTATTACTTTATATGCCAATTAATATTTTATATAATTTATCTGTATAAATTATTAATTGTCACTGAATAAAACATACTTTATCTTATCTTTAATTTTTAATACGTAAATTTATCATTGCTTATTAATTAAATTTGCTATAAAACGTGATTTATAAATAATAAATATCAGATAAAAATTTCTGTAATCGTATTCATTAAATTATTAATAAAGAAAAAATAAACAGCATTCGAAAGTGATGGATCATTTCGCATTTTAAAGTAAGAAAATAAAATGAATTTTTTTATAGACATTAATATTAAACCCATCGATCACACACAATTCTTCACTAACTTGTTTTATGAAGTGTCAGTGTAGGTCACATAAATTCCATTTATCTATATTATTATTTAATTAAATTTAACAAATCGTGGTTACAGGTGAATTTGTGAAAGTGATGTCTATCAAACTGATAAGAGTATTATCCAAATTTTCAAAAGTTTATTTTATAAAAATTTCTTTATATTTGTTCAGAATGTGAAATATTAATACATGATCATTTTTCATTAAATTTTCTAAATTTTTTTGCTTTCTATCAGTAAAATCTTAATGGTGTTATAATAATTATCAATTATTCAGTAAAAAGTAAATTAAATTTTGATAAATATTGCTATTTATTAACGGATATCCAAGCCTGATAGAATTTAATGCATTCATGGAACTTGAAACCTAGTAGAATACTCATACTCATTTATTTCTCTCAACGTACAATAGAGTACAATAAGTGCCCCCTGTAAAACAAATAAACCAACAAAAAACAATAAAAATACATACAAACAGAGTTAAGAATGATACATATAGTTAGTTGTAGTTCTTAAAAAGAATGAATTTTTGTATTTAACAGTACGAAAATTAGGAATATATAAAAATTCATATTTTCTAGCAAAAACTTGAGGCACATTATACTGGATCTTAGAAGATGGGAGTTTTCCACAGATATAATTAGAAATATTTTTAATTTCTGAATAAATGAATATATCATGCACTAGCTTAATATTTAACAAATCATAAAGATCCTGTTTAGTAAAATATTGAGCATAGAGAATGTTATGAATTGTTTTCACTGTATTATCAATTTTTTTAAGTTGTGACGAAGAGATAGAACTGTATACAGGAAGACAGTAGTGCAGATGAGAGAGAACAATAGAATGAACCCAGATTTTGAATAGTTTTGAATCTTTGACCTGTCTGAAGTAACGCCACATAAAACCAGTTTTTTTAAATATATTAGAACAAATATGGTCAACATGAGTAGAGAAAGTGAGTCTACAGTCAAGGTATACTCCAAGATCAAGATGAGTATGCATAATAGAATTTAATGCATATATTAATGCATTCGGTTCAGATTTCGTATTAAATTATTACTCTGAAATCTTGTTCTTGTGAAGGACATGCAGCTATTCCCTTTGTGTAAAAATGCATTGAAATCAGTCCAGAAGTCTGTAATGCATCTTAAACTAGAACTGTTGATTTATTGAAATTTTTCGAAAATATTTTAAATATTGATTTATGAAACTTATAAACTTTTCACTCTATAATAAGCTATATCATGATCAATACTTAATTTCTTTACTTCTTAAGAGCATCCATGCATCTGCGATATCATATTATATGTAAACAAAGATATATATTACAAATATTTCTTCTTTATTTCCTATTGATATAAATCTGTTCATTGGTTTCAAAATAAATATAAAATTATAAGAGAATAAAGCAATAACTTCCATTGAAGATAATCTGAACGTTTCAATGAAAGCGCCAAAGACAAAAATAGTTATTTGCTTTTTATAGTGATATAAAACGATTATAATTATTGTAATTAATGCAGTTGATAGCAATTATTTGCTAGAAACGTCATGCATTTGATATATAATTCATCTCCAATTATGTAATCTGATAATTGCTAAATTGCTACTAACAATGACATCTATACATCCGTTCCTTAACAGACTTACTTTGTATCAATTAATGTATCTCAAGTTATTAATAATATCCATTACTGGCACACAGATGGAAGATAATAAAATACTCCAAACACTGCAGAAGAAGAAAAAAATGGATATAAGAACGAAATAAAACGTGATATGGTAAGCTAGATAACTGATTAGAGTCTTTCGATACTCTCTTGTAAATGAGTTGTTAATAATGTTATTTATTGATAATATTAAGAAAATTAAAAAGTGGCAACAGTTTTTCTTAAAGATTGAAAGATGTAAAAATTTGTATTGAACGGCAGCAGCCATTTTCACCAACAAAACTATAAAATTAATAGTATGGAATTAATAAAGATTAGTTTTTATAATTACAGTAATAAAATTTTCAGAATGCTTAATTAGTGGAAGAAATCATTATCGTAATTCATATTGTCTCAAGTAGTTAATTATTTAATTATTTGCAAAATAATTCATTAATTTTTACTTGTATAACACTCTAAATATAGTTAGTTAGAAATCCTTAGTTAATTTTTCTTTAATATTAAATTTTTATTACATAAAATTGGTTATTTCTGGCAAATAAATTAGAATATAACTAAATGTAAACAGTTTATTAAAAATTATATAAAATTATCGTTTGTTTATTTTAATAAAATGAAGACTTACATATAAGTTTTCAAAGAGAAGTTCCAACTTTTACAGCTTCTCGTTACAATGGGCTCAGTCACTCTGCACTGAAAAAATTAAATGCAACTGAGGGACCTCTTAAACGTTAGAGATTAGGGATTACGATGTATAATATACTAAATCTAATCCTATTACATCCCCAAGAGAAAGAAATACTTTTGCTGGCTAGAAATAGCTTGAATATCTTATATATCATCTACTGCTGACGTATACTGAATTATATGATATATGTATAACATTTAACTGAAAATTAGTCGTATAGCTTGTGCGGAAAAATATTTAATTATTAAAATTTGCTGATTTTGATTCTTTCCGTTCCAAAATGGAGTAAAAGAGTATACGAATCAAGTATCCCCTTCAGTCCGTCTATTAACATTATAACAAGCAAATATTATTTAATTTAAATAAAATTTGCATATGTTATATTATTATGTCATTAGAGATCCATACATATTAAAAATGATCGATATTAGATCATATCTGTCTGGAAGTTTGTTTGTCAACCGATATGTCAAATAATTATTTGATAAAAAATTAAAGAAACTAAAAACACTAGAGATCCATACATATTAAAAAATGATCGATATTAGATCATATCTATCTGGAAATTTGTTTGTCAACCGATATGTCAAATAATTATTTGATAAAAAATTAAAGAAACTAAAAAAAGCAAAAAAAAAAAAAATTTGATTAATTGTAAAAACAAGTAACAATCTGATTCAGGTTTTTTTTTCTTCATTTTGCCTTTACAATTAATAACTAGACAGCATGTTTGTATGAATAATAAAAGAAGAAAGGTTATGCTTACACTATTTGCATTTTTCTTACCTGGACGTTTTTATATATTTTTAATTAGTTTAATTAGAGATACAATCAGTGGTGTTTGTTTTCTTTAGTGTTCGTTGCTTAATTATAATCGTTACTAAACGATAACTTTCATGTATCTAAGGCAAACCTTACAGTAGTTTTCAGTGATGGTTCAGCGCTGTAAGAACTAGTTTTCTTTTAAATTAATTTTATTAAGTCGAAATACAAATTATGTTATTTATTAAATTTTAATTTCTATTATACTTCACGAAGAAAAATATAATTGTTGTTCTAAAAGAAAAATTTATTGTTTACGTTTATTTATTCCATCTTTGAAAAACTGAATAAATATAGTCTATAGCTTATACAACAGAATTAAAAATTTCTCTTTGAGATTTCTGATATATTAATCGATTCTTAGCTTACTTTCTTAAAGTAATTATGGGTTATGTGATAACCAACTGTATATCCCTGCTAAACTATAATTTTTGAACTAATTTAGCAGATTTTCATGAAAGGAGATAACACACTTATATAGAGAAACTGTACATTATCAGATCTTATAGATTGAAGTGTATTGTATTGTAGGAAATGGGGACTTTTCACGCCCCTAGCACTGCGATCACCAATTGGTCTATCGTTCATCCCGAACAGGATCATTCTATAGGATCTCTCGTTTTAATCACGAAAGACAGTATCTTCTTCAATGAGAAAAAAGATCTTCTGGCGCAGGAAAATGCAACTCAAGATCATACCTTAGCTCTGAAAAGGCCACAAATTAGCACAAAATGTGATGAGAATTCATCTCCTCCTTGACATCTTCTACAGTTGGGACTATCAGAAATGTCAATTAAAAGTAAAGATATTTTTTAAAATGACAGTGCTCTGGAGCCCTGTGATCATCCTAGCTTCATTTTTATCGAATGCAGGCAACTCTTTATTTCTCTGTAAAGACGGACCTAAAATAAGAGCTTGAATGGAGAGTAAATTCCTGCTCAAAAATTTAGTCTATGGAAAGGATATCAGGAATAGAATAAGAGAGACAAAAAGTGAAATAAGTGAACTTGCAGAGAGTTACTTTATGCTGTTAATTCTTATTAATTTGGTACTGGTCATGTAGCCTTGTGTAAAAATTTAGTTTCGGTAGTTTTAAAGCTATATTGCAATGAATTCAACAGTGGCATTATTATTTAAATGTCAGATTGTGCAATCTGAATAATTAAAGTCCCTAATAGCTATCTTGATTTAATTAATGAGTATTTATTTCTGGGATAGAAAAAATTTTAATCGACTCCGGTATTCTGCATCCCAAAGCAGCTATATCCCCAACAGTTGCAAAAAATGACACTGTGCCTACTTCATCACCGAAATTGGATGAAAGCAAATGATGCCAAGTCCATAGTAGTCACTTCCATACCTTCTGGTGGTAGTTTCCAAGTCTTAGGTAAAAACATTTTGATATATGTCAAGTATGCCAATCTGACCCCATAATATTAACGAGACGGGACATTATCTCTAAGTACCAGAGATCGCAAAGAAAAAATCTCCAATACAACGCAGTAAGACAAATAATGGATTCTTTATTGTAGAAAAATCATCCACTTCATCAGCATTCATCTTGGTAACCAAGTAGGTTAGTCAATGTTTCGTTATTAACGAGAGACGAGAAAATAACTCTCACTCCCTGTCAGATGCTGATGAATCTCTAGGAATGTTGGAGACCATAAACATAGAAATCTATTCTCATTTTTCGATAAAACTGATGGACTTGCGTAATAATCGAAAATATTAAAAAGTTAACAATACTAAAATCAAGTTTGGTTTCTTGTTCCTTTTTTATATACACAACTCTCTGAATCCCATTCTTGAAAATGACTGGGATTTGCAAGCAAAACGGATATATTTGGTCAATTGCTATTTATATTTTGATATTGAAGTTTTCACTTGCAAATACAATGTCGTGGACAATGCCATTGCTTTCGACAATCCTTCCATTAATTGATATGTTTTTTTCTCTAAGACATTACTTTCAGTATTGATCTTACCTAGCAAAATATTTGATGATTTCGCTTTATCTGATTTTTCTTTACTTTATTAGGCGAATATTACAAGCATATTTCATATTTCCCGAGTGCCTTGTTATTCAATATTTTTTGAAGTTCATGTAAAAAACTTTAAACGACAAAATATATATTTATTGATAATTGTAAAATTATAATAATTTAAGTTTATAAAATACTGATAGTTATTTCTTCTTACGTTATGTGGGAGATTTTCATTTCTTTAAGTAATGGTATTATATTATATGCCTAAAAATTAAAGCCTTCGCGAGATGAGTTGTTTAAGGAAAGCAACTCATCTCGCTAATTTTATTTTCCAGCTATTTCCTAAGAAAAATGAAGTTTAAGAGTCACCATGCCATGTGTCTCTCAATAATAACTTATTTTGAATTAATTTTTATATTTTCATGAAATTTTTCAATGCTATTTTGCTATTAAAGATAATCTTCTCCTCGATGCAGAATCAACTCTCTAGTTTAAACTATGGCAGACGTTCAATCTTCTAAGTTATTCTTAGTTAGTCAATAAATAGTTATGGATAAATAAGTTTGGATAAATAGTTTTGGATAAATAGTTATGGATAAATAGTTTTGGATTTTCAAAAATTTTAGCAGCATTATCAAATCCTTGAAGATGATCTAGAAGAATCATCAATTAACTCTTCAACTATTTTAAAATGGCAGAAGTTCAATCTTGTGAGATTTCTCTACAATAATTAACTAACTATTTGATAGATTTTAATGATATTTAACATATAGATTATTCTACTAGATAGATTTTGATAACATATTTTAATCTCATATTTAAAATATTCAAAAAATAAAATACTGTAATTTAAATTATTTATTAAACAAGTAATTTATTACCACAATTATTCAAAGAGAGTCCTTCTCTGTTCCTATGGGAAAATGTACAGAATAAAATTCAATGGAGTATAGTGTTTCTTTTCGCTGGAGGATTTGCTATGGACGAAGGTTTTAAAGTAAAAAAAAAATACTAATTATTTTTATACGAAATTTTATCATCTGTTCTAAACCACAATTATTCAAAGAGAGTCCTTCTCTGCTCCTATGGGAAAATGTACGGAATAAAATTCAATGGAGTATAGTGTTTCTTTTCGCTGGAGGATTTACTATGGCCGAAGGTTTTAAAGTAAAAAAAAAATACTAATTATTTTTATACGAAATTTTATCATCTGATTAACTATCAAATTATAGACAATTGTTCTTTAGTAGGAAACATGGAGAATTATAATGTTCTGAATGAAAATAAATTAATCAATACAATTAATATTAAAGATCTTATGATTTACTGTAGTTATACCAATGAAAATATTCTCTAATTAAAATATCTTTCTTTAGAAAATTTCCAGATGCTGCAGAAATGACGTTTGCTTCGTGGATGTTTTATAATATTCCGACGATGCTCTTGTTTACTTTATTTACTTGGTTATATCTATTATTTGTGGTTGTGAAATACAAGTAAACTGTACTTTTCTATATATACTGTTACTACTGATTGTTTCCATTTTTATTCTAAATCAAATAAATAACTCTTTTACAGTAAAATTTCTAGAGAAGAGAAAGACATCATAAGAGAGACAATATTGAAAAAACAAGTAGAAAATAATAGAATGACGTAAGTAAAATTTAATACTAAATATTGACAATTTAATAACTTTATTTAAAACATAAATATTCGATATAGGTTTGACCAATACGCTGTTTCGTTCTTATTTATTTCTGTCATCTTGCTTTGGTTTTTTAGAGATCCAAAGTTTATACCAGGATGGATGGATCTTTTTAAGAAAGAACAACTGCCGAATTTGTAAGTAAAAGAAATTTTAAATGTTCTTTAAATAAATTTCATTTTCGTCCTCTTCTATCATATAAACAAATTTAAATCTTCACTTTTACATCCAAAGATGTTTAAATCATTTTTAAACATCTTTGGATGGTCCTATCAAAAATGGAAGCGATTATAAATGCAAGAAATTATATCTAATGACACGGATGATAATATACTAACTTAAAAATTTTTTAAAAAATAATGATTATAATCTTATTTAATATCGATAAAAACTTTATTTATGTTTAATTTATTTAATAATTTTGATGAAATAAACTTACATTCGGATATTTTCACATTTCAGTAAAATAAGCGATGCCAGCCCAGCAGTGTTGGTTTCTTTATTTCTTTTTTTGATACCTTCTAAACCACATTTATTCAAGGAGAGTCCTCCTCTACTCTTGTGGGAAAATGTACAGAATAAAATACAATGGAGCATAGTGTTTCTTTTCGCTGGAGGATTTGCTATGGCCGAGGGTTTTAAAGTAAAAAAATACTAATTATTTTTATACGAAATTTTATCATCTGAATAGAATATTTTTATCTTAAAACTACAAAAATCTAATTTTAGGATTCAGGATTAAATAAGGAAATGGAAGAAAAACTTAAAAGTCTTTCTAGTGTTCCACCTGTAGTAGTAATGATGATTGTTTGTTTCATAACAGTCATATTAACGCAGGCTGTTAGTAATGTAGCAACAAATACTATGCTTTTACCAATTGTTACAGAGCTAGTGAGTAATATATTACACCATTAAATTATTTTATAAAAATATTACATACTTTATTATTATTCTAGGCTGTATCTTTGAAGGTTAATCCTTTATTTCTCATGATACCTCTTACTGTATCCTGTTCGTTATCGTTTTGTTTGCCGGTGGGCACTCCACCTAATGCCGTTATTTATCAAATAGAAGGCATGAAAATCAATGACATGGTAAGTAAATTCAATTAAAAATTATGGAATTAAATAATGGAATTAACGAAAATATATATTTTTTCAATTAGATGAAACCTGGAATAGCGGTAACTCTAATATGCGTGATTACGGAATTTATAATGATAGTGAGTTGGGGCAGGTTAATTTTTGATTTCACCAAATTTCCAACTTGGGCCACGAATAATATCTCGATCAGTCATGTGAATGCAAGTGAAATTTTTTTCATTTCTTCGAATGTATTACAAATAAATTTGTTTGATAATTAATTTCGATTTTTGCAATATCGTTTAAATATTTGAATGCATCCATTAGTAAAAAAAAATATTTATTTGAACTTTTTGTTTGGTCGATTCATAAAGTTCAATAAATATTGAAATTTGATATTAGTTCTTAATAAAGTCGCTTCAGATTCAACTCTATTAAGAAAAGTTTAAACAAATAAAAAACCTGCGCATAATTATAGCAAACTCTCGTATAACGCGACGAAAAATTGCGAGTAATATTCATACAACGCTATAAACAGTACCGTATAACGCGTAGGATAATTTTTTTAAAATCCTCTGGTAGTCGTACTTGAGAACTCCCGAATTATTTTAGAGTTAATAATATCCATATTGACAAAGGATTTATGGAGTTATTGTGAAATTCATGACAGTTAATGCTGCAATGATCCTTCCATAGGCTGCCCATTCCTATAGAGTGACCATGTGGGCAGCCTATGGAAGGGCTTGTTCGCTCCGTCACAGTATTCTTCCAGAATGGAATATGGCGTCATCTGTTGACCCAAAAAAAAGTGAGAATCTGTTGAAAAAAAATTTGTTTGAGAAAAAGTTATCTTAAACGAAAAAACTTTTTCTTCAGCTTCAAAACTTATCAATAAACAGTTATGGAATGAAGGGATCGAAGTTCATTAATACCACTAGGTTAAATAATAAACATAGAAAAATTTTCTAAGCAATGGAAACTAAGGATCAATTTTTATTATAAATTCCTCCCAAAAAGAAATTGAAACAGCTTAAAAATTATATGCTAGATTAACATTAATAATGATTCAATATTTAATAATGAATCATCATTTTAATAATGATTCAATATTTTCGAAACAATATAACATACGAAGAATGAAATTTTTTCGTGGAAAAGGCGGCTTTAAAATTCTTTTCTAAGCAATTATTCATCGAGTAATTCTATTTATCAACATCAGTTCCTGCAAACATTTTAATTGAATTTTATTTTAAGTTATAAGAGCATCTTCGAATATTTAATTTCATTTGGCGAGTGTAACGATATAGAAAAGAATCTTGAATAGTTTAAACGTTTTTTTTTTTTTTGGCTGGAGCAAAAGACATAATAGAGAAAACCATCTTTATTGAAATTAGAAATATCCGATTCTATCACCGAAGAAAACAGCAAACATATAAATATTATGAAGAAAATTTAAAGGGGAAAGATCTAGTAAGACCGAAAAGTAAACAGAACTCTTCAATAATTTTATTCAAGTTGGTATTCTTGTTAACTTAATAAGTAAATTTAAAGAAAAAAATAATAAATTTCTTAATATATCACCATAGTTATATGTAAATAGTAGGTAAGTAATAAAAAATCGAAAGTTTTGAATCTACTTTGAACTTCGTAGGTAAGAAAAGTAAATCGGTTCTACGAGAATTGTACTGTGGTACAATTCTCGTATTTAAGTTAAGTTAAATTGAAAGTTAAGTTGTCCGTGATCACCTCTAATGTATTTTGATATAATATTGAGATCATGCTTTTTCAACAACTCAGAGTATGAAGGTAAGTTCAGAAAATTGCAGCTTTTATCAGAGTGACAACCGGCACAAAAAGAATTGATTTTTCAAATAGTACGTTGCCAAGTGGATTCTAAGGAGTTCAAATAAGAAATAGATCCAGATGAGTATATTGGATAAACAAAAAAAGGATACAAATATGGCGTGAAACCAAGATCTTAAGACATAATTGTTGGAGATTCTAGAAAGGTATCTACAAGTAAAAGTAGCTTTTCTCTTGATTTGATGCATGACATAGGAGATGTGATAAATATATGATAATGTTAGACGACAATCCAAGAATATACCCAAGTCTTTATGACAGTCAATTGGAGTAAACGTCCCGACAGTTTTGAACAAGTCATTAGCGCTCTCTCTTATTCTTAATTGAAAGATCATATATTTTGTTTTGGATTCATTAATCAGCAATATATTTTGGTATGATGATAATTTCATTACCAGAAAATGTAGAAAACTATTAAAATATTAGATATTTTCTGTAATTATTGTAATATGCAGTTAGTTATAAATTGTATAGTCGTTACAATCACTTTCTGATTTTTGTATTTGGAACTATATTCTTATATATTGCTTCATTTTAATGTATCAGTATTTTGAAATATATACATATATGCTTATAATTAAATTTTCCCTATTAAGGTTCCTCTGTAACTCTCACTATAAGCAGAATGGAATAAAAATTAGTTTATATACTATTGAAAGGATAGGGAGAAGTATTCCGCGAAAAATTTAGTTCAATTAAATCTGCTATAAGGAAAATATGACGCTATGCAACAGAAAATGCTTGGAATAAATCATACTGGATGGCTTCCATTAAAGCCAAGAATCATCAAAAGCCTAGCCACTGAAGTGGATGTATCAGGTGGTATAATACTCGATATTGGGGTAGTACACTCTTTTTATTAATTATTAAAATCTGTTCATCACACTTATTAACATAAATGGGATACATCCGGCACCAAAACAAAGTCAACTTGCTATATTGTCGAATTTACGACCTCTTTTGCCATGTTGGAGGAAAACCAATGTTACGAACAGCTTCGTTTTCTAACATTGAGGAGTCCATCCAGCGATGAGGAAAAATAAAGACAAATCTAAACTGAAATTTAAAATAAATTCTCTTTAAAGAATTTATACAGCTAATTACTTATTTTCTATAATTGTTTCAAACTCAGTTTATTATTAATATCAATGTCTTGTTAGAAATTTATCTGCAAAGTAGTTTCATATATTCACTCAATTTTTTTGCATCTTCAAAAAGTTGAATTCTTATTTCGCGTAATGTTATAAATGGCGGTTCAGTTACGTTTCCGACTATTCATTCAATAACTTAAATACTATTGTATTATTAATATTGAATGCCGAATTGGAGCAAAATTAAACTAAATCAAAATATAATCCTCTAGAATCATTTATCTACAATATGAAAAAAATATTTTCATATTGTAGATAAATGATTCTAGAGGATAATTTAATACAAATTTTCCCCCTCCATAACTTCGCTTCCAATTAAGCTAGTAACGTGAAAATTGTATACGTTATTAAGCTTTATTTTCTTATGACTCTGTAAAAATTTCAAGCTTTAATGTCAGAGTTTCTAGGAGATAGTGGCTCCAGAAAATCGGAAATTTTGATACTGACTCACTCATCAAAATTATAGAGTGCTTCCCGTAGAAGTAGACTTAAAATTTAGCACAAGTATAGGTTTCAAGATATAGTTAAAGGAAAAATTCTGAAAATGCCAATTTTTCAATTATTTTTCTGACTTAATATTTACTTCACTCGAAGCGATCGAGCGCGTCGCGTCGCATCTAACACTGCGGCGTCGTTTATATAGCAATCATTTTTAATGAGTATATACATGAGTTCACCACGATATAGAGTTCAACTAACACGAATCTTTAATTAAAAATAAAGATTCGTGTTAGTCGAATTCTACATCGTGGTTTGATTGAACGTATGTCACTGTTAATACGAAACGGATAATTCATAAACATTGGTTAAAAAGTAAAATGGCGTGTGGTGAAGAATTAAGATTTATTTTAAAATGAATTTAAACATTGATTTAAACCAACAGTGATACAGATCTTCCTTTCAAATTGAAAGACGTTATAGGTAGTTGGGCTTGTTCCATATCATCAAAAAGGTATAAAACTGTCTATTTAACACAAACCACATAATATACTACGTGGTAAAATGATAGTTACGCGTAGCGATGAGCTATGAAAATTTTAACAAAGGGGTTCGCATTTTATCTTATAAAAAATAGTAAAATATCACAAAAATTACATAAAATAACGAGTAAATTTAATTATTCGGTTTAAAATAAGGGGCTCGCATTTTATCTTATAAAAATAAAATATCAAATTCTAATTAAATGCTTTACTTTTTACAAAAACAGAAAATACAAATAATTGTGTATGCACAAGAAAACATTTTAAAATAAAAAAACTTTAAAATTTAAAAAAAAATAAAAAATAGTAAAATATCACAAAAATTACATAAAATAACGAGTAAATTTAATTATTCGGCACAATTTATGCCAGAAGCTGCCACACATTATTTTCTTTCACATCAGTTGATCTACTAGAAGATTTTAAAGCCGAGCGATGATTTTTCATAAAGCTTTTACATAAGGTTTAGGATTAATTAAAAGTCTCTTCTCTTTAAATTTCAGATTGTGTACAACGCGTTTGACCGAACTTAAACGAAACCAGACGAGACTAATTCTCACCTTCCCCATATTTCAAAAACGCTTCTGAGCGCTAAGTTACTATCCGCCTACTCTGCTTCGGAAGACATTATCGCCAGATCGCCACTATTTGAGATGTACAGTACATTCAAATACATAAATACGAAGAAGAGAAAGACTAACAAGTAAGCTAAGTCAAAATATGATCACGCAAGACAGTTTTTTGAATAAATAAACACGCAAACAAAAAGAACAAGGGGCTCGCAAATTAGAGACAAAATTATCAAAAGGTTCGCGTGAGCCTCCTAAGGCTGAACTCACACGAACCACAACAGAACCACGCTACAACCACAAAACGGTAGTTGCTTGTGGACGGTCGTGAATTATAATTATATTAATATAGAAACGCAATAATCTACTCAGACGGAACACTAAACAGAAGTCGGTTTCGATGGCTGTCGCAACTTGTGATCGATATCATCCACAAAATTGTGGTCGTCAGTGGTTGAGCGCAACTCACACAGTGCGACATACCGACCACTAGCCGCGGACAGCGCTTCCTTTTAATCAGCAATAGGTAACGGATTGTGCATATATACGCGCAGTCCCTTACTGACTGCGCATATAAGTGGTTCGTGAGTAGTTGATTTCGGTCACAATCCAACCACACGGTAACCATCGTTTTGTGGTCGTGTTGTGGTTCATGTGAGTTCAGCCTAAAGCTCACCACTGCTTGCTGGAGATCTGCAATGCCTTACTCTATGCTAGTGGTGGCCAAACTGAGGCTCTTTGGTACCTTCAATGTGACTCCCTATCATGAAAGTCAATAGGAAATATGAAGCAAATACTTATTTAAGTTAAACAAATTATTACTCTATGCTAATGGTGGCCAAACTGAGGCTCTTTGGTACCTTCAATGCGGCTCCCTATCATGAAAGTCAATAGGAAATATGAAGCAAATACTTATTTAAGTTAAACAAATTACAGATATATTATTTTTCTTTCTGTTGTAAAAAGTAGTATGCACCTATACGAAATAAATGCATCTGAAATAAACAATTTTTGAAATCATTATTAAGATTACCCAAAAAACTGATGCGGTTTTCTATGATCCAGAAAAAAAATGCGTCTATAGAGTATTTGAGATTCTCCTAAAGGGCTCGTACTGGCATGAAATTTGGCCCCCTGCTCTATGCCATTAAGTGATCTTTAAAATTCTGAGAATTCATTGCATATTTTTCATGATAAGAACGGAAATCATTTTCGAATGTTGAACAAAATAATAAACTTTATTTGTCATTTCTTTATTGAAAATAATGAAACTATTTAAATTTTTGAATATATAAAACTATAACATGTGATAGGAATAATTTATTGGAAAAATTTTAAATATTTCCGTTTATGTTTGTTTCCTATAATTCTTTCTGCTATAATGTTTTTTTAAGAATTGTTGTTTTTATTAATTAACTTAATAAAAAACATTTAAATGTTCTAAAGGGCCAGACAACATTTCTTTTCTATTTTATCAGAGAACTTTGCCATCTGTCATCCATCACATCGCATTTCTGTTTAAACTTACTTTAGAAGTTGCTATATCCCAACGAGATGGAATACAGCTAACTTGTAAGTTAATTTCAAAAAAGCATAAAAATCCATCTGATCTCTCATTGTATCGACCTATCACAATTACTGATTGTTTGTTACGAATTTTTAAAAAATTACTTCTGAAGTTTTTATATCATCACGTTAAAAGATATATCTCCTCTGCTCAACATTATATGTTAAAAGATAGATCTACAATTACAAATTCACGGGATTTCACTATCAGTATTTACAGGAATTTTGAAAATAAGAAGAAAACACACGCTTTATTCCTCGATTTATCAGCTGCCTTTGATTCTGTAAATATCAACCTATTATATTACAGATTAACCAGCGAATTTAATTTCGATTACATTTTTCTTTATTGGATTATAAAGTGTTAATTAATCTCATGACTAACCTTAACTATCCTAATTGAATGACAGGCTTAGGCCTTGCGCGTTCGTCGCAAGAATGGGAGAACAGTAGTTTTTCCTGATTAAGATGAACTCGGAGATAACTAAAATAAATCAAAGATTTATCAAAGAAGATAAGCAAAAGATTTTACAATATTTTGGTGTTAGAATGGCACTCATATAGTGGTTAATAGCATTGTCGTTGTAGCATTAATCCCTATGCATATTGACTTCAATATGCTTAGGGATCTCTACAACGACAATGCTATTAACCACTTCCGAAAAATTCTGAAAAAGAGAGAAAGGCAATCGACATTGGACAGATTTTTTAACGGAAAATAAACATAATAGATGAAAATGCAAGACTATGTATGTTGGAAAATAAACATAATAGATTAAAATGCAAGACTATGTATGTTATATTAGAAAATAAACATATAGATGAAAATGCAAGACTATGTATGTATATATTACTAATAGATGAAAATGCAAGACTATGTATGTATATATTATTGTTATTACTATAAAAATAAATAAACGTAGTAAGAAATTATATAATTTTTATTTATGTTTTTTGTAAACATAGTAAGAAATTACATAATTTTTTATTTATGTTTTTTTGGGTCTCCGGAACGAATTAATAGATCGGATATATATTATTTTTATTACATATAAATAAATGTAGTAAGAAATTATATCTTTAATTTTTTATTTATTTTTGGGTCTCTAGAACGAATTAATCAAATTTCCATAAGAACCTATGGTAAATCGATGATCGGTTAACGAACAATTCGGATAACGAACATTGTCTTGGAACGGATTATGTTGGTTAACCAATCACCCACTGTATTTTTTTAAATACCTGTTCTAAAAAAATATTAAAAAATTCAAATACTGTATCGCATAATTTTATAACTTATTCGATAGATGGCGGGATGTGTCAGCCTGAGATGTGGGCTTTCTGGTAGGTTAAGTTAGACTTATCTTTCAGATGATAATTATCCATTAATTAGTAGCTAAGAAGGATATATAGCAATTAACATAACACAAAAATCAATAAATTTTACAAACATCTTCCATTTTAACGTATCTGTATTTTTTATTAGGGAGTTTTTGCCATAGCGTTTAGTAGCTACGCTAAACCTTATAATCACGATAGATAGCTACGATTATTATGTAAAATAATACTCATTCTGAAGATAAAGATCAATTGTATTCTTCCTAATTTCATCCTTTGTAGCAATCAATACTTTCTGTTAATTCTTATCAGTTCTTTCTTCCATTGTAGAACAATCCTCACGCAGTTACATCTTAATTTGTTTTCAATCAGAATCACTTCAAAATCAACGGTTCTCATTCTCAAAGGAATTTTCTTCATTTTCTAATTCTTCATCTGTAATTGTTATCTTCTGTTTAATGAATGCACTAACTTTATAGATCCACCAGAAAAATTTAACCTAAATCTCTCTAATACTGGGTTATCCAATAAAAATGCAACTCATTGTGTCAATCTGCTGTATAAATTTTATTTAATTAGATTGTATAGTTTCATGATAATTACATATACAGTCAAACCTCGATAAGACGCCGCCATCCGTTGGGCGAGATTTTGGCGGCTAAATGGGGTTGGCGGTTTATCGAAAACACGTGTAGTATAGAAATGAAAATGAACTTTAAATTTATTAAATATAATAATAATTAATTAAATTTAATATATTTAGCATCCAAACTTAACATTTCTAAAAACTGTATACTTTACAGTATAGTATACATACCGTATCTGTACAGTACTTTATAAAGGGTGAATCCGAAAAACTGGGCAAAAATTTACTGGGTGATAGAACGTAGCTGTACGAGCAATATTCGTCAGAGAATGTATGGTCGGAACGCAAGCGGTGAGAAGTAAAAGATAGAGTCACATGTAAAGAATTAACACAAGAATGAGAGGAGGTATTTCAGAAAACATTTTAATAACAGGAATGTAATTGATGTACATGCTCAAAGAGATTGCTCAAAAGTGAGCCAGCTGTAATGCAGGCTTCACACCTGCGGGATAGGGACTGACGCACATTTGCGAAAACACCAGGCATTTCCCGAATATCGCCAGCAGGTGTGAAGCCTGCAATACAGCTGGTGGAAGCACTTTTGAACAATCTCTTTGAGCATGTACATCAATTACATTCCTGTTATTAAAATGTTTTCTGAAGTATCTCCTCTCATTTTTGTGTTAATTCTTTACATGTCACTCTACCTTTTACTTCTCACCGCTTGCGTTCCGACCATACATTCTCTGACGAATATTGCTCGTACAGCTACGTTCTATCACTCCGTAAAGTTTTGCCCATTTTTTCGGATTCACCCTGTAGATAAACATGTCCATCTGCTGTTCTGATCCTCTATTTTGAGTTCTCTGTAAAGCACAATGTATACAGCTTACTGTACAGTATCTTTATTTGCTCGGTATGCAATAAACGATGGAAACGATTTTGGTTCTTAAGATCTTAAATTTTCTACAACCTAGCTGTGAGCCAGGCTTAAAGAGACACATGATTAACCGTTAACTCCATCCTTCCCATCCATTGGTTACAAATGAATTCAAATCGTTTTTAATACTGTATATAGAGTATCGATGAAATTCGGGATGTAAATCACCTTACATGCCCCTGGCGGATTAAAAGGATAAATACAATACCAAAAGGAATATTTTTTCAGACATTTTTATTGGCGGATGGCGTCTTATCGGGGTTTGCCTATTCCATTAACATAGGAAAATCCGTTCCACCAAATTTCTTGCCTGTCAGCGAGGGTGGCGGCTTAACGGGGAACGTCTTATCGGAGTTTGACTGTATATTAAATAATGAAATTATTAATTTTAATTATAACAAAATTTTTGCTAAAAATATTCATCATGTTCTTATAAATGTGCTTTTTATTGTGTGTACTTGCAATTCGACGAAAAGCATACTAGTAATTGCATAAATGCACTTTCAACATTTTATAGTTCAACACTCTGTGAATTTGTTTTGTGTTCGGTTATGTTAGTGTAGTTAAGCCACCATATCGCACAATGGATATAATTTATCTGGAGGCGGTCACTTGTAGAGCCTATCACAAACTGCCAACACCCATTATGGAGCCAACCGGAAGGTTGAAGAATGTGATTCAACGGCATGGACCCGGATCCCTCCTGAAAAACTGGAAGTGTGGGACAGGATTTGAACCCGGATCCTCCAGGATCCAGCAATCCAGCCGCTGGTTTTTTTTTTTGCATATTTTACGTCATTTCCAATCAGGGAGATTACTAAGGGAGCGGGGCCAGTTCCAAACACAGGCTACACCCACACTTGTGGAGGGGGGCCGAATGGTGAAGGATGGGGATCACCGGGTCGGGCCCAGTACCCCGAAAAAATCCGAGACAATCCAGCAGACGTTTTTTATTCGGTACTTTATATTATTCTTAAGTGCACTACAGAAGAAATAAAAATCTGACGTACTTAATTCAGATGATAGAGATTGTTATGATTCTTGGGAAATAATTCAATTATCCAAAAAATTGTGTAGCAAATTCATTGTGGAATGTATGTGCAATTGCATTATTTTGTTGATACTTTCTTTCATTTACAATATTTCAAATGCTGTTATGAATTCCTGCATACAAAGTAATATTCTTCAGCAGTTATATTTCTTTAATTGTTTAAAAATAATTAAACTTAAGAAAAAATAATTTTTTTAATAATTAAAATTTAAGGAAAAATTTTCAGTATGTTACCACCATGAAAATTCATCCCTAGTGTTTGCTATATAATGCTATAAACTTTGGAAAAGTTTCATATATTGTAAGTGAATTTATTATCCTAAGGTCACTTGTACTTGTTAAGTAAATTTATGGTAATCTTAACTATTTTAATGTTAATGGCAAAAAAAATCATTACAGACTTGTGAAGTGCTTTCAAATCTATTTTAGCTGTCAAAATATTTTTAAAAATTATTTTATTATAAAACGGAATTTTTCAATTTTCTAAACTAAAATATCTTTCTGTTCATGGAATCCATTTTTTAATCACTGAAGGCTTTTATTGAGAACGTTTCACTTTTAATAACATATTTTTTTTTTCTTTTACAAGAAAGGGCTCTTCAATTTTAGAAATATGCTTTATTGCAAGTTTGCCCATTCAATATAATTTTTTTTAAACCAGCTCGTTTCGGAAAATGACAAAAAAGACACCTTCGGGGAAAAGTTACTTTCTGATATCTATTTTAATAAAAGGAGACTTTTCGGGAAAAGGACTTTTTACCGTAATTATTTAAGAAAATTATTTTTTAACTGATATAATATTAGTTTAGAAAATGCTTTAAATTTCGGTATATAATCTAAAATTATCTTATGATAATTCCAACATTTAATGTTGTTTTTTAATTTTTTTCCTGTAAAAATTATCTGAATATTGTAGAAACTAAGCAGTTGTGTCTAAAGAATGCCTTATATAAGCATGACTTTCTAAAATATCTTCAATTATAAATAAATTTTTTATAAATCTGTTAAGTATAAATCAATCTATTCGTGGAAAATATCTATCTTGTGCTTGGTTTCTTGGATAAACAAATTTTCTGGAGATCATTTCTTAAACGTATATCTTAACATGAAATCATAATATCATCTCAAAATTTTCAATTAAAACATTAATTATTTTTAGGATATAAAATTAATTTATAATTTTAGGAATTCCATTATTTCATTACTATCAGTTCCATTCCATTGTTTCTCTCCAATAATAACATTTTTTTTTTTTTTTTCACAAAAAGTAAATCTTCAAAAATTTGACTTTATGTCAATTATATCCATGAAAAATATCTTAGAATGTTTGATACACAATTTTTTCAAACTACTTAATTAACAGGCGATGATATATTTACCACACTTGATCATTTAACATCCGTTGTTTGTATTTGATATATGCGACATACAGTATAAGATAGATTATCAAAATAATTATATCAATAGATTTTAAAATTTTGTAAGAATGTCTTTCTAGCGTAACTTAATTAGAAAATTAATTTAAAAATTAAAAAAATCTCACATATTGATAACAAAAAAAGATGCGTTGATCAGTTCAACTCATATTTATACGTTGATTGATAAGCTGATTAAGATTCTTTTATAATAATTTTTTTCCTACTAAATAATAGATAAATAATCTGAATAATTATCATCTCACTTTGAATAAAAGCATTTAAAAATATATTTTTAAAAATTTTTAGAAAGTAATGCTTATTGATTTTGGTGAAACTTTTATAATAACCAGCAAAAATTTAAGAATTAATTATGCAATATATCATCATATATGAGCCGTTCACAAGCCAAATCGATTCACTCCACATTTTGAACTTTTTTTAATTTTAGTGTCAAAACACTTGATTGACTCTTAACTATTTATATTAAAAATAAATTTCCTTAATAGTTAAGCTTAACACTACTAAATGACAAAAATGTTTTTGGCCATCGAATAATAAATAATTTATTTCAGAAGCCAATTTGATTAACTCCATATTCTAATGAAAAATCGTAGCAATAATGCAATTAAAACGTTTATAAGTGTCGTATTATGCTTAAAAACATTTTTTGAATTTACCCTGGCAATAATGCAATTAAAACGTTTATAAGTGTTGTATTATGCTTAAAAACATTTTTTGAATTTACACTTCAAAGTTAGACTTATACAGTATATTTACATCTTTTAAAATCACTAAATTGGAAGGATCAATTGATAGACGTGTAGGAAAGGCGCGATACAATCTACATGAAAGTTTTGGCTAACAAGTTTTTATTCAATAAATTTTTTGGTTTTAGTCAAGATTTTTCTTTAGTCATCTAGGATTCGATAAAAACAATTTAGTTAAGTAACTTTTAATACAATGATATATATTAGATAATAACGACAAGCTGTTTATTCTGTCATAAAAATAATCGGTTACTGTTATATGTGGATATTAATGGAATAACGCCTTTGTAAAATAAATAATTTATTATATTAAATAAAATAATAGATGATTAAATACAAAAATAAGGCGGAACATATGGAGACTCTACTGCGACTAAAAGTTGATTCCCACTAGCACGGAACCGCGGCGGAAAATACGCGAGTGACGAAGCAACGCGGTTTTGACGTCATACCGCTATATGGAGACTCTACTGCGACTAAAAGTTGATTCCCACTAACACGGAACCGCGGCGGAAAATACGCGAGTGACGAAGCAACGCGGTTTTGACGTCATACCGCGACGTAAAAACCGTTACCTTTCAACGGAAAAGTTGAATCCATCTAGATTCTAGATGGATTCAACTTTTCCGCGACAGTAAAATCCGTAGAGATAACATCCACCAATGGAAATCCATGCATTTTGTGACATTGAATTGTTGGCAGCCTTGGCCGTCAACATGGCGGATACTCTGTCATTAAATCTCATATCTTTAATTAAAACTGCATAGAAACATTTCTCGTATTTCTTATTATAAACATTTTCGATCCAACATTTTCCCTTCTTCGATTTTATTTCAGTTTCCTCATTTACTGCAGCTGTTAACATCATTTCGTAAATAGCCAGTGCCTTTCATTGCTTAGCGTCCATTTTGTTTTACACGGCATGAATCATGGGAACCACACTAAGAATCTTGGGGAAAGGGAAGCTTTCCGCGACTGTGGGAATGCACAAGTGGAATTATTTCCGCGTTTATCTGAGATGGTTTTTGACTGTTCCTCTTTCCGCGGCGGATAGTGGGAACCAACCTTAAATTAGTTTACCCCGCCAGCTACCTCTATAATCAACGATATAGAAAACTGACTTTGTTTTGGTGGCCAGACGTACCACATTTATGTTAGTAAATATAATGATTAGATCCAAATAATTAATAAAAAGGATGTAGTGCCTCAATATGCACAATTATATCATGTAACTTATCACTTCAGTGGCTTCACTTGTTGCTAGTATTGAGCAGTCTAGCCAGTATATAATAGAGAAACGTGGCTGACTGGCTGGCTTTATTGAATCAATTTTGTTTTAATTCGGATCATATTCCTATCAAATTTACGCTGCTAAAGGAAGATACTAACTCTTTTAACTCTAAAACTCAGACATACTATTACAATTGGCATAAAGCACATTGGTCAATGATGATAACTTTTTTAGAAAATTATGATTGGTCACCGTTATATTCAAATATTGTAGATACTCAAGACATTCAGCTAAAATTTGATTTTGTCTATGGCATTTGTTATAAGGCAATAGAGCTTTTTGTTCCTATAAAAAGAATTTCTCATCCTAGTGTGTTTCCATGGATCACTAATGAAATTAGGAAATACAAGATGATACGCAATAAATATTTTAAGAAATGGAAAAAGTTTACTAATGTTTCCGATTTTATCCAATTTAAAAAATACGACAAATTATACTTAACTTCTTTAAAAAACGCTAAAACGAATTACATTAATTCTCTTTCCAGGGAATATTTATCGACAAATAAATTCTTTTGGAATATTCTCCCTAGTTTTTCTAGAAAAAACTTTAAAAATAGAAATATTAATATTCCATATACTGTACAGACCGACATTTACAATGACTTATTTACTAAATTTGTTTTGGACTATCAATATAAATTTTCTAGACCTAATGAATTTAAGACAAATAATCATTATTATTCATTTTTTTCTACTGAAGATTTTGTATTTGCCTTGAAAAACTTGAAAAATACAACTAATGGTCCTGACTTTATTCCTATAATTTTCTTTAAGAAACTTCCGTCTACAATTATTCAACATTTATCTTTTCTTTGTAATCTTAATATTTCATATACTTTTTGCCCATCACAATGGAAAACTTCATATCTAATTCCTATTTGTAAACCCAAAATGAATAAAAATCATTCCTCTTCATACAGACCTATTGCCATCTCCTCTGCATACTTAAAAATATTCGAAAAAATGATTCAGATGTTTCTTTCTTCAAAAATTACTAATTTTATTATCAGATAATCAACATTACGCTATTAATAAGCGTTCTTGCACAACTAATTGTTATGTACAAAACAGATTATATTATTGAACTTCGAAAAAATGATTGATACATATGTTGTTTACCTCGACTTAAGTTCGGCTTTTGATTTTATTGATCATTCGATATTATTTCAACGTCTTTTAGATTTGGATAATGTTGAATTGTCATATTCTTTATGGATTTATACATATCTCACAAATAGAACTGCAATCATAAAAATAGATAAACAACTATTTCCTTTATTTCCAATTCAACGTGGGATACTTCAGGGCTCTCCTTTAAGTGCTTTACTATTTTCTATATATATTGATCCTTTGTTACACTTAACTAAATCTACTATACTTGCATACGCTGACGATCTAAATATTTTAATTAGCAGTTATATTTGTCTATCTGTTGATTTAATTTCAATACATAACTGGCTTACTGTTAATCAACACGAGATGAACGATAATTCACTTTGGATAATATGGAATTTCAATTTGTCCTTCAGTGATGGAATGGGATCTGACAGATCCCAATTATAATGTACAGTCGGACCTCCATATATCGAAATTGAAGGTGTCTTAGAAAAATTTCGATATATAGAAACTTTGTTATGTAGAAACCTGAATTTTCTCTAATGTAGTATAGTAGTTAAGTGATATTTTGTCCGTATCGCCTTTTTTGTGGCCCCCTGACAGCGGTGATGGTGGCTCACGGTTTGTAAAACTCCAACTTAAATGATTTGAAAAAAGTTTTGGGAAAAAATATACAAATGAATTTTTTTAATGTTTAAAAATATATATACAGTATATTAATGTATTAAAAGTCTATTGCATGTAATAGATAAATGAAAAATAAGATGGACAAAATATACATTTATTAAACAAAATAAATTAGAATAATTTAGAATATTGTATTTAATTATCAAATGTAAAATAATTTCGAATCAATGCATTATAATTTAATAATAATTTTGAATCAATCTTTCAATGCAGATTCCTCATAAAAATGTTAGCATTTATTGAGTGACTCAAAAATATTGTCGGGCACATTTTCTACAAATCAAAACCCTTTGCGAATCGTTTCAAATGCAGCCATTATTTCTTTTTTTGAAGGTTTAGAAACTTTTATTTCATCTGGTGCATTGTCTTTATCTTGATTTTCACTATCTTTTATTGAACTTAAAATGTCATCATCTGTCGGATATTCTGCTACGATAACGTCTTCATCCACATTTAAATATTAAGTGAGATTTTGTCATTTATTGTGCCTGTTGACTGTAACCAACATTCCAACATTCCTCAGTGTGTGACAGTAACCAGTTCCAACATTCCTCAGTGTGTTACAGTACATTAACTTCTTCCACAACAGACTTTTCAGAGAAGCTGGCTTTTTATGAAGCAATTCTATCATGTTATTTCCGCTACATCATTTTGCCACACTTTTGCTAATTCTGATATGCACAACATTTGAGATTAATTACATTGTCAATGAGTTGATTGTTTTCAACTACAAAAATTAGTTTCTTGAGAATCTGTTTTCAATAAGGCATTTTACGATTTTTTATTGCGCCTTGATCCATTGGTTGTAATTTTGATGTTGTGTTTGGAGGAAAAACACATTTATTATTTTTTTTGTAGAAGAAGGATGGTACAGGACAGTTGTCTATGAAAAGAACAACTTTTCTCTTGTGTCTTGTCATTTTTTTATCAAAATTAATTAACCACTTCTCAAAAATCTCACTTGTCATCCATGATTTCTTATTGTATTCATAGTAAACTTCTAATGACTTCACTCCTTTAAAACATCTTGGCTGCTTGCTTTTACCTATAAGCAAAATTTTAAGTTTTTCTTTTCCAGACATATTGGCACAAAGGACAATAGTTATTCATTCCTTGCTATTTTTACCTCCATAGCATTTATTGTCTTTAAAAGTTAGTCTTATTTGGTAAACATTTAAAAAAAGTTGTTTCATCCGTGTTAAAAACATTATCAGGCTGATACTCCTGAAAAATTAGTTTTAAAATTGTACTTTATCACTGGCTACAATCTGTCTCGGATACGTATCCACTTTCTCCAGAAATAACTTTTTCTTTGATTCTGTGACGCTTTTAAAAGTTGTTTATTTTACTGTACATGGCTTAGTGCTACAATTAGTATTTTTATTTATCAAGACAGTGGTTTAATTAATTTTTAATACATTAGAACTTGTTAGTTTATGATTAATAAAGATTTTATTGAAAGCATTGTTAATGATGCAAAATATAGATTTTTACTGTTAAATTTATTTATGTAAAGCCAATTATGATTTAACAAACAGTGATGAGCTGAATATATTAAATATACATTTATATATGAATAGAATAACAGCATAAGTCCATAAAATATACACATTACACACTTATGTAAACTTCTGTTATAACTTATATTTTGTATCTTTTTTATAACATTGCTACTTTAATTTTCGATATTTTTAGAAATGTACAAAAACTCCTTGGTTTACTAAAATTCTTTGCAGCATTACATAAATTATAAAATAATTATTATAAAAATTGAAAGCATAGTACAAGTAGGCTATACATACAAGACAGTAGATAAAAAGTGCTATCTGATACACATATGCAGTTTGCATTATATTAAAATTATG
The DNA here is from genome assembly GCA_000484575.1 of Olivierus martensii. NCBI lineage: Eukaryota > Metazoa > Arthropoda > Arachnida > Scorpiones > Buthidae > Olivierus > Olivierus martensii. The sequence goes on from AYEL01086234.1 coordinate 39,502, forward strand.
ATTTATAATATATGATGATTAACTCTTGATAATTAAGTTATCATATAATATCATTAATTGTTTTTATAACAGTATTGTAATCATCATTGCAATATTACAAAATATTGAAATGATAGTTACAACTAGTGTTTCCCGGTGGGAATTCCTTCCCGCCCATTCCTGGGAATTTTTTTCATTTTCCCGTTCCCGAATCCCGAGAAAAATTTCTCAGGAAATCGGGAAAATCAGCTCCTTGAATCCAGTAATACCCACAATAGGAAATAAATGTACTACTCACAACGTATCTTTGGGTGGGAATTCCTTCCGCCCATTCCTGGGAATTTTTTTCGTTTTCCCGTTCCCGAATCCCGAGAAAAATTTCTCAGGAAAAACAAGTTCTGCTGCTTGTAGATGTTATTCCACCAGTTAACAGAGAAGATCCTAATCAAATTAGCACCACATGGAAATGGTGCATACAAAAAGGGCTAAGATAATTTAGTCAAGACTTATATTATTAGCCATTATCCTCAATAGCGGACAAATTTCTGTTCTCCAAAGGTGTCCGCTATTGAGAGGTTTCACTGTATATACATATGTAAAAGGTCATTTTTAACTGAATAATAAAGAAAATACTGAATTTTTGAGATTTTTCAAAAATGTTTAAAATTTCATGATTTATATTTTTGTGCCTTTGATTCAATGCATGTAATGGATTAATATTAACTTTAAATGAATATAATTTATGTATAATAATAAATATTTCAAGGAATCACAAGCACTTTAAGCAGTCAAAATACACTATTTTATTATTAGATACATAGTACATATACTAATAATAACCTCCGGTAATGTTTTCGGCCTTCTTTGAGAGAACTGGCTGAGGAAGGCATAGAAGGCTGAAAATGTTACCAGAGGTTATTATTAGTATATGTACTATATATCTAATAATAAAATAGTGTATTTTCCCTGCTTAAAGTGTTTGTGATTCCTTGTATTCCTAGAAGCAGCAGAACTAACAAGTTCTGCTGCTTGTAGATGTTATTCCACCAGTTAACAGAGAAGATCCTAATCAAATTAGCACCACATGGAAATGGTGCATACAAAAAGGGCTAAGATAATTTAGTCAAGACTTATATTATTAATAGTATAGATTGTCTATGTATTTATCGACTTTTACCATTGTATAATTTATATTATATATATGTTTATATTGTTTTTTGCTTAAACTTTGTCAAGCATTTAATTTTAAAGTTTTTATCCTATTATTCTTTTGATCGCTATTTGTTCAAACACTTGTATGCAGAATGAAGTAGGTTTAATAAAACTGAAAGTACTTTCTGCAATTGTATAGTTGTTTATAGTAGAAAATAAATCAAGCACTAAGTAGCAGAAATACGTTTCTCCACAGTGCTAAATAACAATCTTTGTAATTTAAATCCCCTTATGGTTGGGATAGAATACACCATTGTTTGACTGTGTGATGTAAGAAGCAACTAAAGGTCACCAATAATAACAGTGATGCTAAAGTCACTAACAGTGCCTATCCAGAGATTGGTTGACTTTTAGCACATGGGGAAATCTCCAGGACTTTTATATAGATAGAAGTGGGCCATTCCTACATTGACATTTAATTTCTGCCAGTATTAAACCTTTCATTAATTGGTTTATTAAACCAATAAATAAACAGAACTTAAAATTATAAAAAAAATTATTGGGCTCTATCCAAGAGGTCTAGCATTGATGCCAATACCATTTCTACAATCTTGCCTATTGCTGGAGTGTCACCTCCAACTTGCTTCATAATAGCATATTCAGAGACTGATATACCTTTGGGGAAACTCTTCATTTTTTTATTGAGAAAGCATCAGAATATTGTCAGATGTGCATAGCATAAAAAAAGATCCAATCTGGTGACTTGTTGCTAGAAATTCATCACAGTAAGATTGGCATATTCCTGAAGTTCATTTAAGCTTGCTAATAAGCCAGTATAATTTATTCTACCTCAAACCTTCAATACAACATGAAGAGTAATTAGTAAATCTGACCTTGTGGATATAACTGAATAGGGATTTACTCCTGCTGAAGTTACTGCAATCCAACATGTCACCATTATCATGATAAATTGCAAATCCCAGCATATAACATAATCCTTACATTCAGTATACAGCAGCTCCCAGATTCGATAAATGCTGGTTACTTACACTATAAAATCAGGCTGTAGATATCTAATCACTTAGTTGTTTTCATAGTCATTGCTATAGTCGTGGTGCAAAAACCGGCTGTGGTAAAGCCACTTGACCTAAATGGCTTTACCATAGTGTTTGTGTGTAAAATGCTTTGCTGACCATGTTGCATAAATTGTGAATATCACCTGGCATATTCTTGATTTTGCTCTATATGGAAAGTCAAGAAAAACATTCAGTCTGTGTCACTTGGAACATCTCTTAGGCTGAGGTTTACAAGCAGGTTATCCCATTCCATCTGGCAAACATGAAATGGAATGACCTCCTTGTGGGCCTCTGCACTGTAGAAATGTTCAGTCTTCATAGCTATTGTTAAGACTGTGAACACCATTTCCATCAGTGTACAGACAGAAATCTCCTATCCACCTGCCTAATATTTTGCAGAGTGAATGAGGAAGATTTGCATTCTTTCATACCCAAAACAACAAAAACATCATTATCATCATCTATAGCTACAGTTCTCTCATTAACAACTGATCCTTCTCTTTATCAGAGTATTGAACCCAAGATTCAATGTTCCAAGAAATGTATAGAAGTAAAGAAGATAGCAAGTGACTTCAATCTTAAACAAAATGATCAGTTTGGAGATAGCTTTGAAAATATAGAGGTGATGAATCCTTCCACACCACCCTGAAGGAAGGTGCAAAATAAGAGAGAACTCTGATTCTCCTTTTTACCTAAATTCCATTAATGTTTGAATCCATAATTTTATGGAATTTTTGTGGTCATCATCTTATATCAGGTCAGTCAAGTTCCTTCAGTCCTTTGTGCCTTACTTTCCTGGAAACACATCTTAAACCTGGAGATGCAATTTTTCTTAAGAGATATGGCATCCATTGGAAAGACAATACCACTCACTATCATGCCAATGATGGAGGTTGCAATTGTGATGGTCCACCATAATCCATCTTTACCAGTTTGCTTTATCATGACTTTTCATGTAATTAGTGTCCATTTTTTCTTTGGTTACACCCTTATGCTGTGCAAAGCCTAATGTGTGGATTGTTTGTGTGTGAAAAGTTTTACAATGCTTTAAAAAATATGATATACTTTAACCCTGGTTTACAAGATTAAAGCATTTCTGAGAAAAGCTCCTAAATCATTCTCATAAATTGAGATCTAAATTGCCATTAATTCCTATTAAGGAAATTATAATGCATTCCTGAGCTAAAAATTAGCAGCTTCTTTTCATTGCAATATATTCAGATATCATCTGATTATATAAATGATGACAAAATAATTTCTGTATTTAGCTTTAAATGTTATAAAACAACCTAAATAATTCAGTTTTCTTAGTCTAATGAGGAAGCTGGTTACCACATGAATAACAGTATATTGGTCTGTATGAATGGAAGTTACCTAGTTATCAATTTTCAATTCTAGGTCCTATATCTAAATATGCATATAGAAAAAACTAGATACAACCCATCAATCCTCATCCTTCAAGAAAACAAACAATTATTATCTTGGAGAATCCAGGTTCAATCGTTTTGTTCTTCAGATTTTTCTGAAGGTATTAGACCTGAAATAGACTTGACCTGTTCATCCTATAGGGTGTGCTAGATTATGATGGGTATTGGAATTTCTTGCTGATAGTAACCACTTATTGAAAAATGGCAAGAAATTGCACAGGGATGTAATAGCAGTGATATTTTACTAGTCTTTAATTAGAAAGCAGCATAAAAACTGAAAATGTCTCCAAAGCTGAATACATGTAGTTGTTTATTAAGTTCATAATATTTTTGCAAGAAAATTCAATACAAACATTCAGTACAATAATTCAATACAAGCATTAATCAAAACTAATGATATAATAAGATAAGCCACATTATATAATTTAATAGAAAACTAACCATCATTCTTTGTCTATGATAGCCACATTATAAAATGCTAGTTGTTGCATGTTTCATCAAAAAACAAAGAAAACATAACAAAAGAATTTGAATTTAATAGAAAACTAACCATCATTCTTTGTCTATGATAGCCACATTATAAAATGCTAGTTTACAACTTAAAACTTCCAGATTCAATTCCAGCCTACAGTTTTGGCTCTGAGTTTGTTAACTTCATCCATTATTTTATGACCAATCCCATCATGTGTTTATAAATATGACTTGTTAGTTACTTGAATGTCCATAAGTAAAAGTTCATTTGTAAAAAATTATTAAATACAAAATTACCTTATATTTTTATCTTAATTCTTCAGTATCTTCTTTCTCTATTTCTAATACTCTTATTAGTAGAGTGAATTCAGCTTTAGTTTTAATCATAAGAATCTGGAATCAAATCTGTTTCTTATTTGAAAATGTATATGAGGAGTCTGTATGGTATAAAACAGGACATTGAACTGGTTATATTCCTCCACATTAGAAAGGTGCACTGTAATCCAGTTTTAATATTCGCTCATAAATTCCTCTACAAGCAGGATAAAGCTTGTAAATCAAATATTTTGTACAAATTGTATTTGTTTGTAAAATTGGGGTCTCATAAACTGAAGTTGCTTTTAATTGAAAGCAACTACAGTTCAATTATGGATCCAATTAAACTTCATATTAAATGGATCAAATTACATAAAAAAAAAATAAACAAACCCAAGTATACATAGAAAAATGGTTGTTTTTTTTTTTTTTTATACAAAGAAACATGATTATTTTATGTATTTTTGACTGTACTTATGCAGTATCCACTCATTTAGATATTCTCCGACTTAGGGGTTTGAACCCTGCTGCCATAAGTCAGAGTGGTCATAAGTTGGAAATGCCCAAAATTTATGGATTTATTATCTCACACTATTTTATTATAATAAATATGATGAACATGAAAATATAAGAACCAGACATAAAAAGAATGCTTTCAGTATATTGGATCATTGGTCTGGGACTTGAATCTTTTGTAATTGTATTTAATTAATCACAGAATTTATTGATGACATTCTTATTGTAAGTATGAGTGGTCATAAGTTAAGGACCTGTACCTACAAAAATATTAAATTATGTATAGTCAGATATAGCTACATATTTTAAAAAAAAATTGAAAGAATCCATAAGAAAATAATATTTGTTAGGAACAAATATGGACCATCATGTAGCTGGTGTGGTATGACAGAAACACTACATATCTTACAACAGTATATTTGAAGTTTTCCAATTTTTGATTGTTCTGTGTATAATCTAAGTCAACTTATACATGGGGGAAATAAAAAATTTATTGCCTTTTATCAAAATTTTTTCAGAAAAAATTCCTATTTATACACTCAGTATATACTATAAATGCTTATTTAAATTTTTCATCAAAGTTTCAATGTGTTTTATGTAATCTATAATAATAGTAATAATGCATATTACACAAAAATTAATTATTTTTAATGTAAAATAATAATATTATTATACAAATAAAAGAATAACAAATAAGTCTATAATAATAAAAGAATAAATACAAATAAGTCTAATAAATTGTATAGGCAATCCCCGATTTTATGTAGATCCGATATGTGTAAAATAGAATTTTTAGGTAACAAGCTGGACTCAAACCTACATCCCTACAGAGAAACTGGACGTATAGGACTCTGAATCAAATCCACTCCTCCAAGATGGTCAGCAATTGCTTTACCACACAACTTATGTGCTTATTTTTTAATATAATATTTTTAGTGTTACAGCATTGTGATATACTAATACTATATTATGTATGCTCTGAAATACATATGTTTTAACTTAGAGTTTTGTAAAATGAATCACTTACTTGCAGTTCCCAAGTTATGTATTAGAATTTGACTATTTTAAATATACTAGAATCCTTATTATCCAGGGTAATGTGGACCAACAAATGCTCAGGTAATCAAAAAACTTTAACATGGAAGATTTGATAAATTATTAAATAAACTGAATTTGAATTACGTATGCATTACAATATATTAAAATGATGATATATATTCTATTTTCAGATTAGATCTACTTATTAAATATAATGACACCTAAATTATACAAAAAAATACTTTTAATTATTATTTACAACTATTTTATTACAAAAATTGAATTAATTCTGCACGCATTCTATTTAAGTGCTAAACACAATGGAACTACTAATATGCATTTGTCTTTGATGACAAAGTATATATAGTAGGTTTTTATTTAACATCATTTCACTTAACATTGCTTTGCTCTTATGTCATGAGAAAATCTAAATTAATTAATTAGAAATTAGTATTTAAGATAGCTAAATAGAATAAAATCCTATAGTTTTATTTTTCATTGCATAACAAACAGATTGAGTTGAAAACGTTTAGTAGCAGTTGTAGAAACCAGGTAACCTCATTTTATATGAACGTTAACTCAAATATACAAAATTGTCTGTAATGCTATATTAAGCTGTTGTGGGCCAAAAGAGTTAACTGACTTGTTCATACAATCATTTTTTAATTAAATAATTAAGCCTAATTAATATGCAAAAATTAAAATTATCATATCTCACTTAATTTTCATTGAAATCTTTTGAAATTTTTACAGATTATTAAGTTTTTTGTTCTCTTTCTAACAACCTATATACTTTTTCCAAATTTTATTTTTTTTCAGAAATTTTATATTCTCACCAATAAACCAAAGCACTCTTAGCAGTTGAGACCACTCCTAAATTCTTAATTTAGTAGCACAGGTTTTCAGTATTTCCACCATCTTCAGGCTATCAAAATTCAAATAAGTTTGAACATTTAACCATTTATTTATGGCAACAAGATGTTGTTATGATGACTTATTCTCAATCAGAATTTCTTTTTTCAAATCTGATTATTTCAGTTCTATAAATAACACACACCTACATAACATATATAAAACGTTAACATATATAGTATGCTTTTACATATATCGTCTAATGAGGTATATTTCAGTATATGTTATAAAATGTTATAGTCCATACTTTTCACCGTCTTTATAATTGTATCCTTTTCTCTAGTGTTCCCATTGCATAAGTCCATGTGGGAGGGAGCTCCATTACTGGGCTATCATTTAATGTTCTCTGTATTTTGTCTCCTCAGTATCTCTAGTGTTTTTGTTATGGCCTGTTTAATCTTTTTGATGGGTTTTGTAATTTCAGCATTGTCCCATTCTATGTGTAAGTCCTTATTATATGCTTCTATTGCCAGTTTTTATTCTGTATATGAGACTGCCAAAAAAAATTATTTTTATATGAAGATTTAGCCATCAAAACAAATAAATTGCTATTTTTTTTCAATAGTAGTTGGTCCTCCTGAATAAAACAAGTTATATAGTCTGATTGTCTTCATTTTCAAAAAAAAAATCAATATGCAAATTTTGATTAACGAATATTAATAAAAATATGTAATTATTTCAAAATTTACATAAATTTATTGATATATTGTCATTTTTATTAATAATTTATATTTATTGATATGCTTTTCCTTAATTCCAATAATTTTAAATGTTTTATAAATTTTCGAATTTATATCAAAAACCTAATGTAAAAATCAAAAGCAAAAATCATCATCATTTATTTATAAACAGCCATGCTCTAATTGTATTTCCTAATGGTATACTCTCACATCACTTCTCGTACCACATTTCCCAGAGTATAGTAGGCTTGGCAGGAAAAGGATGAGAAAAGAATGGTAGCAGTAAAACAATAAAAGTACCATGCCCCTTTTAATGACAGTTCATTTGTATTTTCTCCTTTTTTCACAAAAATATAACAAAATTGAAATAAAAAAAATCAACAATTAATAAAATCTGTTGCCTATATTAATATAATTAAGCAAAATTTTAGTATCTATATTTTTTTAAATTTTAAGATTTTATCGTTCATACTATAAAAAAAATAAATTTTTGCAAAAATTTTGATAATTAGCTTTATTTCAACATATAATCAAAACTACATGAGCACAGTAATTTAGAATACAGTGGTACCTTGGTTAAGGATGGTAATCCATTCCAGAATTAGTCATTAACCAAAACCGTCGTTATCCAAGGTGCGATTCCCCATAAGATTTAATTGAAAATTGATGTTATCCAAGGCGCGATTCCCCATAGGATTTAATTGAAAATTGATTAATTCGTTCTGTTTTCTCCCTATAACCATAATAAATATCAAAAATGCAGGTAAAACTCATTTAAAATGTCCTAAAAATATGGAAAGTATCATTTGTTTATTATATTTGCTACAAAAAAATTAACACTAATAAAATAAATTGTTCATGAAAACAATTTTTAATTATCAGTCTTCACCAGAAGGACACTTCTGAGTTTCTTGACAAACAAATCCCGTAAACACTGATTAGCAACTTATAGATTCAACGATTATTATACAGATAAGATTTGATTTTGCCTTTTGAGAGCGAACGAACAGTGACACACACTTGCAGATTTATTATCTATATCAGTGCTTCTCAAACTTTTTTCATTCGTGACCCCCATTTTTCATTACGAGATGTTTTGCAATCCCAGGTATTAAATATGAAATAAAATATACAAGTACAGGTAGGCCTCGATTAGTGCGAATAATTGGTTCCACGAATTTCTCCACAGGTAGGCCTCGATTAGTGCAAATAATTGGTTCCACGAATTTCTCGGCTATTCGAAGTATTAACTCTATGAAAAATATGGTAATTGGTTCTTGCTTTGTAAGATTCCGGCCATTAGCTAAGTTCACGATGAATAACCCCAATAAACTTAACACTAACTGTTTAAGAAATACAAATGAATAACTACAATAAACTTAACTAACTGTTTAAGAAATATTTATTTTCATATTTTACATCATTGTTCAAACTGTTTAAGAAAAATTTATTTTCATATTTTACATCACTGTTCATCATCGGCCATTAGCTAACTTCACAATGAATAACTACAATAAACTTAACACTATAAATTAATAACTCACAGGAATTGCGTCTCATATCATCATCAAACCAACCGCCAAATCAAAAGGAATTATGTCTCATAGCCATCAAAAAACCAACCACCAAATCAAAAGCAGAAGTTGAGCGCCGTTTTTATGTCGCTCAATCACAGATTGTGTCTCATATCATCATCAAACTAACCGCCAAATCAAAACCAAATTTGCATCTCATACCAACATCAATCCAACTTCCAAATTGAAGATATCTTAGAATTATTGTGACCATATTTTACATTATTGTGTTCACCATCTAAATTAATAACTTACCAGGAATTGCGTCTCATACCATCCAATCTTTAATAACTTACCAGGAATTGTCATAGCCATCAAAAAACCAACCACCAAATCAAAAGCAGAAGTTGAGCGCCGTTTTTATGTCGCTCAATCACAGATTGTGTCTCATATCATCATCAAACTAACCGCCAAATCAAAACCAAATTTGCATCTCATACCAACATCAATCCAACTTCCAAATTGAAGATATCTTAGAATTATTGTGACGTCTCCTCATACCATCATCAAAATCGAAACCAAAATAGCAAATCGAAAGCGGTTATCATCATCAAACTAACTGCCAAATCAAAACCAAAATAGCGAATCTGTTGTTCATCATCTAAATTAATAACTTACCAGGAATTGCGTCTCATACATCATTGTTCATCATCTAAATTAATAACTTACCAGGAATTGTGTCTCATACCTCATTAAAAAGTGTTCCTCCTTTTATCCATTTCGATACTTTTTAAAAGCGAAAATTCTCCACTCACCAAATCGAAACCAAAATAAAAATCAACTTTTATCAATTTTTAATCAATCAAAAAGCCAAATCAAAACCAAAATAGCGCTCGAAAGCGGAAGTTGAGCGCCGCCTGGTTGCCAATTCTGGGTTGAGAATTGAGTGAATAGTCCGATTTGCAATTAAGCATTGCAACTTTATTGAATCAGTAAATTAGTTCCAGATAGAATTAATAAGCGAAGTTAATGAACCAATGAGAAATTTTTAACAAGTTTTCTATTGGTTTATTAGCAGAATACGACAGCAAAAGATAACAAAAACAAATTTTTTTCACAAGTTTTATTTTAAACAAAAATATAATAAACATAATAAACAAAAGAAAATAAATAATATCGGTAGCACAGTAATATAATAGGCAAATAGTTTTTTCAGAAATGCTTAAATCTGAAAAGATTTTAATCGTCGGCAATAATGCTATCAACTATATAAACTAAATATTGCAGATCACAATTAATGATTCAAATACATTAAATGTTTAATAACAAATTAACTTTTTCAGTTATTAATGAAACGCATTAATTAATAAATATATAAACGTTACTTTTTGAATTAAAACAGTCAATTTGTTATCAAAAAGCAGTGAAGACGAATATATAATTATAGCCGGCTTCCTTGAACGATAAAAATAAATTGACAATGAACTTCAATGATTGATATCAATCATTAAAATGAAAGTTGTCACTAACTTTAAAGAAATTAAAGTTCCTATTATTATGACGAATTAATCAAGAACCACTATGAAAAATGTCAATGATTTTTATTATTTGTTGTGAAACGAATATGATATTTTAATTTATTGGACAACCTTGTAGAGAAAAATAGAATTTATAAATGTTTTAGAGTTTATATAATAAAATGTTTCTTTAATAGAATAAAATTTGTTTACTTTTTAATAGAAACAGAAAAGTTTAAATTTAAAATTAAGTTTTACTACTGTATTTAAAACATTTCTTAATCCTATTTTCAATCGAGACATTTTTAAAATTATTTGATGACTTTTAGCTGAACTCCGACATATTTAAATTTAATTTTTATAAACTTAATTATATTTATATATATAACTGAGCTACAATAACTGCAATAATTGTAGTAATATGTATACTACTGTAATCTGTAACCCGATTACAGTACCTTATATATATATATACATATATTGTAATCGGGTTACAGTAATGTACAGTACATATATATATATACATATATATACAGTATTGTAACCCTATTATTGTTTATATCGACTAGCGACTAACGATTCTGAAAATAATTAACTTTTTCAGTTCTTATATCAGTTTACTAAATATTTTTCTTTAATCGTCAGATTTCTGCAATGTCCCAAGATAAATGCATCCAGCATTTGTCTTTCTTGATATTTTTTTATAAAATTTCTCTGACGATTTATAACTTAATTGAATTGAATTTTCAAAATATAAATTCAATTAATATTAATAGTCTAAAAAATAATATTTAAATAACTTTAAAATTTTATTCAAAACAATTCTCTTTTTATTTATAAAAACGTGTTTCCCTATTCTCAGTTTAATCCAGATACAAAGATTTTCCTGACTGATTTTTAATGGATTTTGTTGTCTATAAGAAATATTCTCTGTCAGTGTAGCTTACAAGTAAATACAATAATCATTTGTTTGTAATGGAACTATTCTGAAGAAAAAGTGCATTTTTTTTTTTTGAGTTACAAAAATTATCAAAGTGAGATCTATAAAAACCTTTAATGAATTTTGACTGACAGTAGAAACCAAGTTCTTAGCAAGAGACTTTATTAATAAAATTTTATGACAAAAAATTATTTTTTAAATTTGTAAACATTACATGAATTTTGATTTTGTATTTTGAAAATTTATCTCAATTATGATATAAATTATTTTAAAAACTTTTTAAATGAATATTAAATGAGATAAAGACCGGATAATTTACAGTACTTTGAATATTGTATAATGAACAGCTCAGGAAAACCATGAGAAAAACTAAACGTTTGCTTTTCTATCCTGCATATAAGTCCATTATTTTAGATCAAAATACGAAATTAAAATGTATCTCACTGACTTCTTTACTAATTTCATAATAATATATAAAATATTTCAAAAATTATCAGAAAAAAACTTCAGTTTGGACTTCGTCATTTTTAAATTGTTGAAGCTACAAAGTTAAAAATACAATATCGAGGTCACTTTTAATGGTATAACATTCTTACAAGTTTCATTAAAATCTACAAATTAATTCAAAAATTATTAATAGAAACACAAAAACAAGTAAAATAATAATAATTATATAAACCTCATTTATTTAAAATAATTATTTTTATAGTCGGAGAAAATAAACTAAAAACGAGATTATCAAGATCGATAAACGATCATATAACTCTACATTGTTTTTATTATTTTTTTTTTAAATTTTACATCCATTATTATCAGCTTATTTTTATTTGTTATTATTATTATTAACTTATTTACTGAAAGAAAATAAGTTAATAATAATAAAAATAATATTAATAATAATAGGCTTTAACAATAAAAGTTGTAAAATTCAAATAATGGCAACTTCTTTTTCTTAACTTGAATTTTAGGAATACATTTTCAAATTAGTATAAAACATTCCATTTTGTGAAATAATAACAAATGAATAAGAAAACGCAATTAACATTGCATAAATTCTGTCTTCAGAAATGATACCAGATGATCTGATGATGTCACTTGTACAGTTGCTCGCTGTTAGGAGTATTAGAATTGTATTTGTTTATAGCAGATATTCAATAAATGAAAACAAATCCTACAACTCAAAATATTATAAATGATGTGCAGGTATCCCTCTTATAACATGGCTTTCTACAATACGATTTCGCTCTAACACGATTTGAAAATTGCGGAAACCTCCTATAGCACGGCACTTCTACAACACGGTTTTTACTTAACATATTTAGAAAATTATGTTTATTCTCCTACAGCACAAAATATTTTCATTAATTTTTGTAAATTCATATTAGGACACATAATGCACACACAAATGCAATTATTGGGAAATACTTTGCTAAAATTAGTCATAAATGTAATTTTGCTAGTTTACTGTGAGAGGAACAATATGAAGTCTATAATCGATTTCGATTTGAAATTGAGTTAATTGGCGACAATTCAGTATTTTGTGTTCCAAACGTTCAGTTCTTGGATAAAAATAAGTTTTTATTCTTCAATAGAGGAATGTGAAGGAGAAGAAAAATATTTTTATTCATAAATTTTTTGGGTATATGTTAAGGAACGATTGTTTTCTAGCGGGTTGTAGCAGGTTAAATTATAAATTTTGTAAAGAGAGCAGAAGATGCACAAATTTTAAATGCATAAAAAAGTTCAGAAAGTGAAGTTGATATTAAAGAAAAAACGTTCTTGTTTAACAAAACAGTGGTAAGGAAGATATAATTATTAAATGAATGTTGCATAGGCTGTATACTTTTTCTTTTCTTTTGTTTTGTTTTCTGTGTTTTTGTTTGTTTCTTTTGTTTATATTGTTTTTTTTTGAGGGCTTACATAATTTTTTCTTTCTTTATATTTCATGTTATTAATATTCTTGATAAATATTAAGTTTCTTAGGTGGAATTAAAGAAACTTATTTGCTTTGAATTGGTTTTGGAATGTAACTGTACTTTTTGTATTGCTCTGGGTCTCATATAACACGGTTTCACACAACACGACGTTTTCCAGGAACCTATCTATCGTGTTATAGGAGGGATACCTGTATTTGAATGTTTGTGCTATTATGTAATCATATGACAGTTTCAATATCTAGGAAATTATTTATTCATATGCCAAAAATCTCGAAAAGATGAATATTGTCAGGTATAACGTGCAAAAGACAACATAACATAATTTAAAAAAGCTAATAAAACATTAAATATGTAAATTATGTTAAGATGATATATTTTTATTAAACATCAACTCATTATAGTAGGCTACTTTATGATGATAACTTAAAACATAACAACATGATGTAAACAGACCTGCCTCATTCCTGGATCAAGATTCAAATAGGGATAATTTTAGCTATCTGATTCTATGATTTATAATTAAATTCTAAATAAACTAAAAAAGTATTATTTCAAGATAATATCCGAAACGACAGAAATCGTAGCTCAACGAAATATGTCATATATTGTATTTGAATATTGTATTATATATATAATCTATATGCATAAATTTTAAATTAATTATGGATGATAATCGCAATCTATCTTTCATAGTACTGTATTGATTTAGTTCTTGGGGATTTCTTAAAGATATTATAAATACGGAAAATTCACAAAATAAAAACCAATGGATAAATTAAACAAGTACTGTAACAAATAAATTAATTGTAATATTTTCGTAAGTATAATATGAAATACGCTATGATTTAAACTTAAATATCATGTACAGTCGATTCCGCGTAATTGGGACACGTTGGGATTAATTCAATTAAGCGGCTGCCCTAATTAAACGAACTAATAATAAATTCTAAAATAAAATACGTAATATGTAAATAAATAAATAAGTAAAAAATAATAATTAGTATCTATTTTAATGCTTTATTAATCTAAAATACAGAAAATGGACCGCTGACATTTACGCCTCGCCCGCTAACTATAGAAAATCATTGATCTAATGCTTCTTCGACTTCTGGTTCCTTTCCATCACGCTTTCTTTTGGATGTTCCTGGAATTTCTTTCTGTCTTTTCCATCACGCTTTCTTTTGGATGTTCCCAGAATTTCTTTCTGTAATTCATCACACTTTCTTTTGAATGTTCCTGGAATTTTTTTCTGTAATGCCCATCCTCACGCAGTTGATTTTATTGTTGTAGGAGACGCGCTATGGTAGATTTTTTGCTTTCTTTTCGATGTTTCTGGAATTTCTTTCTGTAATGCCCACTCCTTACGCAGTTGATTATTGTAGGAGACGCGCTATGGTAAATTTGATACACCAGTTATATCAGCGAGTATACGATGAATTGTATTAAATTAGGCGTGTCAAACTCATTTTAATTCAAGGGCCATTTAATAAGCCTGTAAGATTACCGCGGGCCACATCACATTTAATTTTTTTTTTTAATTACATTTTGGAGTAGGATTCAGAAATATAGATAGGATATTTAAAAACATTGTGTAATCAAATGAATATATTACAAAAATATATAATTATTATATAATTGCTTTTAATTACACATAATTTTTTAATTTAATTCCTCGCTATCAATCTTTAATTTTCTATTAAGCGTTAAAAGTCACATTTTCTGTATAGAAACAAAAGCTTTCCATTAAAATTTTAAAAATTCAAAATATCCATAAAAGCCAAAGCTTTCATTATAATTTTATAAATTCAAATTATCATAACTATTTAGATTTTTTAAATAAGTTAATAACACAACAAATAAATCTTTAACAATCCATTAGCGTGTCTTTTATGCACGTCCTTCAAAGAGGGATTGTTTGGAACTTGATCATTGCATTTGTCTACCCAAAAAAGTACAGGTTCTCATTTATGGTTTTTTTTTTTGGTAAGAAATTCGCACAAAACGATGTAGTCCTTGCAAAACAGCATTTTGTTAGTGTCACCGATCTGAAAAATCACTTTCATCTGTACGTATACATCCGATAAAGCCAATGGAAACAAAATAACACATGCAATTGTATTTCATTAAAATCGAACTAGTGTATCATAGTATATGACATAGTTACGAAGAGACATTTTCTATTATCTCATAACATATTCTCATTTTCATTTTAGTTAAGAGCGTTGAAGGGCCACAAAAAATCACATCGAGGACCGCATGCGGCCCGCGGGCCGCCAGTTTGACACCCCTGTATTAAATGGCTGGCTTTTAATTTTATTCGGCAAAGCAATTTCACTTGAAAGCGTAAAATCATTTCTTGGCATCTTGGCAAAGATTTTAAAATTTTAAATAAAATCGACACTGTAACTTGATATCTTGGCAAAGATTTAAAAATTTTAAATAAAATCGACGTGCAAAATCATTTCTTAGCATCTTGGCAAAGATTTAAAAATTTTAAATAAAATCAACACTGTAAATGATTGCTAGGCACAGTAACATTAGACTCTTAAGCAGACGCATTGCCGGAGCACGATGATAGATAACTGATTCGCATCGCGCTAGTGTTGCCAAATAATAGTGTACTTAGTGTTGGCACACTTTCGAAAAATCCCTAAAATATGTCAAAAATTGCTAAATTCCTTTTTGCTATTGTCCCAATTAAGCGTTTAAATTATGTATTAGTTTGGTTTCCGTTCTTTAAGATTTGGCCCAAAAAAGTGGCTGCCCCAATTAAGCGGAATCGACTGCATATTATATTTATTATGTTTATAATATTAATTATAATTAAATCATTTTTTGCATAAAGTAATAAATGAATTATATATTGATATTTAAAATTATACTGATATTTAAAATTCTATAATGTATAAGCATAATTATTATATTAAATTTTAATCAATATTCATTATTATTATATTATCCAGAGCTTTGAAAAAATTGGCTGCCTGTGTGCTTCTTATTAATAAGTTTTGAATTAATTGATAAATTTTTATGATATTTAAAAAAAATGTTTTATCTTAAAGATGCTTTATAATCCAGCTTCAACATTTAAAAATGTGAAATATTAAAATTTCCCAGATGCTCTCTTAATGTTTTTTTGAACTAATTGATGGATTTTTATGAATTTATCAAGAAAGTTAAGCTGTTGAAGATGATTTTCAATCTGCAGCTTCATTATTTAAAAATGACGGGTGTTCAAATTTTTCAGACAGTCTTAAACCCTTCTGACCTTCTGAGCCACATAGAAATAATTGAAAATACCTATAGAGTACAGATAAATTTCATATTCTTATCTTCTTAAATTTTTTATTAAAATAACTTTTAAAAGTTTTTATAACATTCTTATATATAGGGCCTATATATATATTAAATTCCATTTCAAATCAAAAATATACAATGTATAAATAGGCCAAAAACTTATGCATTAATTTATAGATGTGCCTCTATGAAGTGAGCAAAATTTAGTTTGTATACATAACATAAAATCTGGTACAATGGCACATTTCTACTTTTGGTACAGCATTGCTTCTGAACTATGAAATTTTGACTTATTTTATATTAGAAGAAATATTAAACATTAATGAAGATTAGACATCATCATAAGAATAATAAATATTATTTAAACAAAAGATTTTCTAGATGGTGTTCGGGATGTCATTGTATGAAAAACATCAGTAAAGAAAGAATAACTTCACCGGTCGAAGAATGCAATTTTTTTTATTCTAAAAAGAATCAGTTTATAAAAAAATACCTTCCAGAAATAACTCAGAAAAAGATTCTTTAAGAAATGTATTTCATTATCCGTAAATAAAGCTAAGTTTTAAAGGAAAACAATACTACCCATACATGAAGAAAGATTTTTATGGAAAACATTCTTCAAGAAATGTAAGAAATTTTATTAACGCAACAAATTCTATTAGGTAATCAGTTTATGATTGAAGCTTCAAACGAAGTACATAATGGAGACTAAAAGAAAATACACTAGTTCTCTCAAAGAAGAAACTATTAAGTTAATAATAAAAATCCTATTTGGTAATGCATATCTCTAAAAATAGAATCTGTTTACAGAAAGCACCAGCTTACTACAGTATCTATATTTGAAAAAATGCCCCGAATGTGAGTTTCTATCATGTGATTAAAATGGATGATTTTTTATCTTTATACTCATCAATTTAATTTATTGTAATAATAAAGACATAAAAAGAACTAGACCATTTGTTACTATTATCAGTAATTATCGCTGAAATACAGAATAGTCAATGGAGCAAATACTGTATACAGTGCTGTATCGATACAGCATTGTATACAGTATTTGCTCCAATTGACAATTTATATTTCAGTACTTTATATTTTATTATTATTGACAATTTATATTTTACAGTATTTGCTAATTTATATAGTTTATTGAATTTCTTATGTTTAAAATACTTACCTTCATTATCTATCTATTTTTGCCATTCGTATGGATCTTTAGGTATCTTTAGAGAAATACCGAGTTCCTTTCAAACATTAATTATATAATTTTTAAATACTTATACTGTATTGCATTTATTTATATCGGCATTAGAAATAACTTTAATGCTGTATATATTAATTGGATTAATGCGTTTCTCGTTATTTTTGGTTTATTTACTTTTTTATAATTACAGTATATTATTTTGATACTTAAATCTATATTAAATTAAAAAATAAAGAAAAATTAAAAACAACTAATTAAATATTGTTTTATTGTCAAAATATTTTATTATAAACAAATTACTTAAGATCGAAGAATAGATTTCACGATTCTTTTCATTATTTTATACCTTTTAAAAATTCGAATTAATCAAATTCGGATCATTATTAATGGCATAATAATAAATGACGTAAATAATTACGTCAATAATTATAAATCAATTTTAATCAACTTTACACACTTGATTCTCTAGTATAGCATTCCCTAAAAATATAATCAGTGACGTTACATCAGTTCTTAAAAAATAAAAATAAAAAAATAACAAATTTTTTGATATATTCATTAAACCATCTCATTTCCATCTGGCGAATAATTCTGAATTATTGAACACGAATAGTAAACATTAACGTAAGATATCTCTTTATATGAATTATCATCATATTCATATATCAGGCATATCTACTCGTACTACTGAAGTTAAAAAAAAATTATCATATATATTTCATGCAACCTGCACAAAATTTTATTTAAAAAGAATATTTTCTAATGCATATCTTACATTCAGTAATATTTTTATAAAATAAAAATCGTAGATATGCAGAAAGTCCGAAGTTCAAAAATCTTATTAAAAACTTCCATTCTGATATGCAGTTAAAATAATTATTTTTTTTTTATTTTTTATTTATTTTAAACGAATAAGATAAATACAGTCAAATATAAAACAACTACAGTTCATTATTTTTATACTTTCATATCTGTAATCAGAGCATACAATAATCTAATTTATATTTAAAATATTTTGAATATTAGAGTGAGATAGAATAATTCATTTTTTTATATTTATTTAACATTTATTCTATTTCATTTTACTTCAATTAAAAAATGAAAGAAATTTGAGTGATTGATTTTTACTCCCATTATTATATTGCTTCATCGATCTTAATCGATATACAGCATTCTCATAAATATTCGTTAAAATTATTTATTCATCAGACAGACGGATTTTAGTTGTTGAAAATTTAATCACTAAAATTATTTATTAATATTTCAATATTGCCAGTTCTTCTAAAAGAGAATTAAATATAAATTGCACTACAAAAATAATATTTAGTAGCTTAAAATATTTTTAGCAGTTTGTTTATAATAAATTTTATTAAGTTCAGTATTAAAGAATTTAATTTTAAAATATGTTTGAATAAAATACTGTACTTTAAAATCAAATAATAGTCTGGCAAGCTTATTATTATACACATCGGTTTACATAAAAGTAGCATTTGATCAAATAAAATACTGTATTTTCAATGAAAGAATAAATGTTGAAACATAAAACGATGTTCTCAGAAATTATATTATTAAAGATTTTATTTAATTTTAACGAGAATTTATTTCGTCACACATGATAAAGTTTCTTATTACTTCGAGGTTTCACATTTCATTACGTTTTTGTTTGAATCTGTGTAACTCCCAATTTTATTCAACGATAATTTCATAAAACAAGATGTATGTTTAAATAATATTAAAGAGAAAAATACAGTAATGTTAATTAATTACAGGAAATATTAATTTCACTTATTGAAATAATTTTTCTGTAATATTAACGTAAAAATATAATAAATATTGGCTAGAATGTACCTTACCTTCAGAATTAGCTTTCATAAATGTTATTTATGGTATAAGTATATATTGATATATATAATGTGATTCTAAACGGTTTCGATAAAAACGATGCAGAATGAATACAGCCTATAGGAAATTCAGAATCTAGAAATACTTGGTTATCACGTCTGGAAGTACTCAATATATGACGTGTGGAAGTGTACGCTACGCAGTTTGAGATTAAAAAAAAAAAAACTGCGTTTAGCACGCTCGCTAGGATGATTACCATAGTACTCACTATTAATATAGCTCTTCGATGGAAACGTAATAGTTTCATTATGATGTATATCCTTGCATAATTCAATAAAATGATGCATAATCTTCTGAATGCAACATACTACAAGATATAAATATAAGGAAGGGTAATTCTATGGTAGTTACTTCCACTATTCGATTTATTTTCATGGTGACATCTCAACTGGCATATGATATGGATATTAAATATGATTAAAATCTTTTTCCTTGCAAGTCGCCTTAATCAAAAATATATCTCGTGTATTTAAAGTACTGTATTGTTACTTCCACTATGTTCAGAGTCAATACTTATTGTATTGGGTAATGAACTCTAAACATGAGTAAAGTATTTAAAAAAAACTATATTCAAATCTTAATTTCGTGTATTATTTCTTTTTTTAATCTCACAGGAAAATAACGCAAATATATTACTGCATATAAACTCACAACTCAATTCACTATGCGACGAAAAGGACATTCTGAAAAATAAAAAATGCAATACTGAATGTGTTGTCTGTTCTAGGCCAAGGATGACATACCTAAAGTGCATTTCCAAAGTGACACGCTGGAAAATTTTTCGGCACGCAAAACTTGGAGCTGATGTATTGTTTTTAATTAAATTAACATTCGGATCGGCACGCGAGTAGTAGTTTCTATAAAAATTTAGACAAATTTTGCACGCATCCTTTAAAAGATTCGCCACCCCTGCTCTGGACAAAAAGTATCAACTTCTGAGCTAATTATATCATAATTCATTATATCTATTCGAACGCTTCCTAATACGAGTAAAAGATATTTCTTGATCTATGAATTTCTCAATATAATTATCATTTTATCGATGTTATTTAGAACCACTGTTATTTACATATATTAAGTTTGTCTAATGAAAATTTCGTGATAATCAGAACGATTATTTTAACAATATTAGAAAGAAAAAATATCAGGATAACCAAGTTTATAATAATATAAACAATATATAAAAATGTAAGAATGTATGTATATTGTAAGTATGTGTAGTCAATATTGTAAATAATGTAATAAATTTACATCATTAAATTTTAAACAAATTACTATAGTCGACATAAATACAGTATTTATGACTAATTTTTGGAATATATTGCAAAAAAAAATCTTGTTATTTTAATTTATTGATTGTTTATTCTATTCATGTACAGCAATAGTTTTATTAACACAATATCATTACATCATTTTTTCGATTAATTGAAATTTCAATAAATAAAATTTATAATGAAACTTGATTACGGATATATATATATAATGATATTGTGATAATTATATACGGATATATAATGATACGGATTATTTATAATACGAGGATGAATCAAAAATATATCACTCAATAATAGAGTATTGTTTTCTAAATTAACATTATGCAAAAAATGAATGTTTACATACCTAAAATAAATTTAGATATGCTGGCACTGCTATTGTTCAGGGAATTTTTTATTCACTTTTGTATATTACTAATTAGCCTCTGGCAACTATGTGCCCAAATAAATCAGAAAAGAAACATCTTTTTTTTTAATCTATCAAATTTCAGATTTTTCATTTATTTAGCACATTTTTGTATACAATGCTGTTGCTTGCTTTCTTTCTCCAGACCAAACTTTGAAATTTTTTTTGCATGAAAATGGAAACTAATAAACTATCGATTTACTGATTCAGTTAAGTAGGTAATAATTATATTATCTTAAAATAAAAATGATTACAATTTTTGAAATAAATAAAATGTTATTTAAATTCTGAAATAAATAAAGCATTATTTAAATGCAACGTTTATGTAGCCTTGGCGCACCGAATGCAAACTGAATCTCGGCCCAGCGGAACAGCCAACATTTTTCGATCGTAAAAGCCAGCAATTGATGTCAAGTAATAAGAAGTAGTAAACAAACATAAATAGGAAGTAAATTATGATAATTTAAAACAAAATTTATATAAAAAGATTGGGATTTAGTTTTCTAAAAGACGCAATTAAAGATTTGAAGTGAGAGGAGTTAGGATTTAATTTTCCGCGATTAAAGATTCAAAGGAAGAGAAATTGTAATGGCGGCACTTCCGGTCCCGAGAGTTTGCAGAAATATGGACTTCATATGCTTATTCCTTTATTATAGATGATGATGATGATGATTATGATGATTACAAACAAACTAGACTATAAGATATTCAGATTTTCTAAGAGGAATTGCTATTTTATGTAACAAAAAAATATGAATCTATATATAAATTTAAATATTAAATTCCAATATTTAATTTTATATAAAACACTTACCGGTTGTAATTGAATCCCATTCATTTTTTCTGAAAGGAAGAAAAAGTAACAATAAATCAATAGCTTTATTTATATTTTTATTATTAATTAATATTTAAAGATTTTAATTGTTAAAAACAACAGAACAAAATTTATTCATGAAGAATGCATTAATGAAAAATTATATTAATATTTAAGACCACAATATATAAAAGAGCCCATGAAAACAGACAATAAAATATAGAAAAATTCGCTATCAAAATTCGCATTAAGCAGGATTTTTCATATATATATATATATATTCCCGAGAGTTTATACATGCGCAGAAATATGGACTTCATATGCTTATTCCTTTATTATAGATGATGATGATGATGATTATAAGATAATCTGGAAACATAAAAATTAATCAATTAAAGAATAGAAAATATAATTATATTTTATTAATTAATGATAACATAACCACTCAGTTTGTCATATAGTTATAACTATTATTATTATATCGTTTAAAGAGAATATAAAGCTTGGATAAATTCAAATTTTCGTGTGATTTATAGTTTGAGATTAATGACAATTAGATTTACTCAATCGGAAGTTTGGCTTTCGATTAGATGACTAACCTAGCTTACTATAATTAATTTATCAAACTGTTTCCTTTATATTCTCTAGTATTATCATTACACTGATAATCCTCATATACTACACTAATCTTACTGTAAGTTATTGTTTTATTATATATTAAATCCGATTTTATTTTATTATCTAAAACCCATATAAAATAATATATAATATCTTTTGTTTTCACTGTTATGTTCTGAATTACCCCATATAAATTTGGCCAAATAAAGTTTTTTTTTTTTAATTTAAAAATAGAATTTTGAACATCTGAATCGAACAATAGTCTTTTAATTTTGGTATAATTAAAAATATAATATTTCAAATATATACTTTCCCAAAGACAAATTAATAGGAATTATCCAAAAAGTTACAGTAACGAATAGGATATAATCTACACAAACTTTTTAAAATCAATATAACATTCGTTAATAAAATATTTATTATCATATCATGTTCTTTGATCTGAATAATGTATATCAGTTCAAGAAGATAAAATAATAAATAAATCACATAACAAAGTTAGTTTCAAGATTATAATATAAATTGTAACAAGTATTATCAACAGATGGCACCACTAAAATGATCAAAGTTTCATTTTTATAAATATAAGTAGAATATTTAAAAAAATAAAACTTTTGTTTCGATTTAATATTTTCTTCTACTTCGGTTGAAATCTTAATAATGATATATTTAATAATGATAAAAATAATTATAATTTAGCTTAATGTTTATAGCAGTTTAGGAAAATGCAATTTTAATATGCTGTTAAAATTTAATTCATTTTTGCTGATTAATTTTCCTTCGATTATTCTGTTAAATGCCATAGAATGTTTATAAGTAATAACGAAACGAATAAAAGAGCTTCCAGAGATATTATACAAACGATTTCACTTTTATTCTC
The DNA here is from genome assembly GCA_000484575.1 of Olivierus martensii. NCBI lineage: Eukaryota > Metazoa > Arthropoda > Arachnida > Scorpiones > Buthidae > Olivierus > Olivierus martensii. The sequence goes on from AYEL01086234.1 coordinate 63,368, forward strand.
ATTAAACTTTGTTTATTACCTCAAAAACTATTATTCTCTCCAAGTACAACATATTTCGTTACCATTATCGTCTTACTTATTTTTAAAATTATATCGAGTGCAATCACTAAATGTGTCGAAAAATACGAAAATTCGGTCGGAAATATTGAAATCGCGTACATTAACACAGAATGTTTTATCGATAAAACGGAGATTTAATTGTAAAAAAAAAAAAAAAAGATAGAAAGACGAGAAAAATCGCCTGAGATTTTAAAGCCAGGTGTTTTTCGTATTACTTCATCAACCTTATTCCCACCTTAGAGCAAACCTGTAAAAAAGTGTTCCCCTTCAGGCCCCAAGTTTCCTTACAATCAACTGACATGAATCAGCCGACCAACACTTCGGTACGCTAATACTCACTCATCCTATATCGATTTGTAACCCACCACCCCTACCTCCCAATAGAAATGGACTAGTCATATACGTCATGCCATTCTCAACAATAGGACAGCTGCAGACACTGCACCAGTCTTAGCCATGCCGTGTATTGCCGATTGAGCGAATGGCGAGAGCCAAGAAATAAGCCGTCAACACCGGCTTTAGTTTCAGCTGGACCTTGATGCCGGGTTTCACCTTGTGCTCTTCGTAATGGTAAGCTGTTAAACCGGCCTTTTGATTAGTGCAAAAAGCCTGAATTACGTGTTTTTATTCAGTTATTTAAAAAATATATATTAGTATTAATTTTATACATAACATAAAATCGATGTAACAGACCTAGTTCTTAAATATAGATTCCCGTTTCCCTACTAATGTTTAAAGTTTATGTTATTGTGGTGTGCTTGTAAGGAGGGGAATAGTGCATGACATTTTAAATTTACATCTGTAGCTTGCTGTTCTTGAATATATAGATAAAGCGTGCATTTATTATACGCATTTTGTCATTTGTCGTAGCATGCATTTATAAGAAAAATAAAGGTACGAATTTTGAAGTATAATGTATGAAACTCGTTAAGCAAACTAGTAATTTCCTTAATGTAAGTATGACTATTTTTGAAAGAGATTTTTATATCTTTAAAGAAGGAAATGATGTTTATAATTCACATGACACAATTCTTTCGCGAATAATAAACAGAAGTTAATAACTGTGATTCTTTATATAGATGTAAAAAATTTTAAATATAGTCTATATATATATTTTTCATTTCTAAGTTAAAAATGTTATTTTTTAAATGCAGATTAAATATAAGTTATTTTTATTTTAATTTTTTAGATTTTACTTATTAATAATGGCATGTTACTATCAATAATATCGTACTTTCTTTAATTTTTTTTATAAATTATTACGCAATAAATAGATATGATTTGAATGGTTTTTTAAGCAAAAATCATTTAATAAAATTACTTATTTTTCATTAGAGATTAATAATATTTGTTTTAATAATTATAAAAATGTGTTTTGATTATGTTAACGTTACAAAGTTATAACCACTCGACTCTCTAGGAAAAACACCTGACTATAAGTTCGAAGGTGTTAGATTCAATTCCAGACAGGATCAGGTATCTTTTCCTATCGTACTGACTTCTAGCGCGATCTTGATGCTGCCAATATCTTATCTAGTGGATACTAGTATGTATTCTCGGGAGAAAAGAATGCCAAGCATCTTTGTAGAACCGAATGCGAGTAATAATATAGATGAAAGGTTTACTAAATTATTTACGGGTAATATATAGCTAATAAGACATTTTCTCTAAAATACCTTTACAGGTAAAAAAATGAACTATCTCACTTTCTTGAAAATTCAAATGAATAGGTAGTTAACAACGAGACAAAGTTAATCGCTCCGACGGATACGAATTGTCTGAACACTACGGCGATTGAGGACCGACTTCAACGACGGGCTGGAACCAACTGACTCTCCTTGATTCCCGATTTTCTTTTATAGTTTTTGCCAATAAACAAGTACATTTCTTCCCCTTTCCCAGGGAAGGCGACCTTTTGACTTCTTGTCAAATAATTTCGCACAACCCTCCGAACACCTGCATGATGCCAGAGTTCTTGTGCGGTTTACATCATAACCTGTTTATTTTCTTTAGGGAGATGGTGGAAACCAGAGCACTTCGGACCTGGCTGGAACAGAGACCCTCTCACCCGATGTTACCCATAAATTTGTCACTATCATAAATTTACGATCGGGGGAGGAGTGATACTTTCCAGCGGGCCGATCTCGGGTTCCCACATATACGAACAAAGCCTCAATGCGAGATCATTCTTACATTCTCATATCGGATCAGTGGTAAACATATTTAGATTAGATGATGTCATTACCCGGGACAGCTCTTTCGGAGGACGGTTTCTGATTCCGTAACACGTGACAGCTAACTACTACGACGGGGAATGTGAAATAACGATAATGAAAATAACGATAAATAATAAAAGTGCATAAAATAAAATAAAATAGGACAGGTCAGAGTTAACTTCCTCACAATTTTACAATGTTATACTAATATAGTGCTTCTCAATTATATTCCTACATATACGAACAAAGCCTCAATGCGAGATCATTCTTACATTCTCATATCGGATCAGTGGAGTAGGTTTTGACGATAATAATTTTATTCTTTAGTTTCTAACATTTCGATTTAGCATCTTAGAAAAACAGCGATAATGAATATCTTTTAAATTTTACAATTTAAATAATCAAATATTTACTTTTTACTTTAAAATTTTACTTTCTTTGAACTGATTGCTTCAGAAGGTGAAAGTTTAGATTTTCCTGATGTCGAAATTTGAAATTTTCTTTTTATACTTTGGTAAGATGAATTCATTCAGAGTAACAATAAATCGATCATTAATATTTTAACATAGAATATATATATATATATAAAACCGATTCTGTTTTTTAAATAGATATTTTTATTTATTTATTCATATTTGCAATTTAAATTGATCATTAAAAGAATATCTAATTTTGTTTTCAGTAGAAAACAACAATTTTCTATTGAAAGAAAAATGCTCATACTATTATTTAATCGATTTTGTCAAGTTCCTCTTAATAGAAATCGATTAACTGTATTAAAATTAGGAAATCTAAAACTCTTTTAAGTCTTTTCATTATAAATTAATTTAATTCGATTTAATCTAAACAAGTAACTTATTAACTGAGTACCGTTTCTTAATCGATTATAAATATTTATTATAAGATAGGAAATTAATTTTAATTACGTAAAATACATATAAGTCAATATGTTCTGTTTTGTTTCTTTTTTTATTTTAAATATTAAAATAAACAGTTCTGAGTTATATCATCAATGCAAACAAAATAAGCAAAGCAAATAAGTTCATATTTTCAGTGTTTTCAGTTAACTGTAAATCCACAAATTAATATTGTTTTTACAGATGAGGAACAGTTTTTTTTGCTCTTTGTTTTCAGTTAAATGAATAACATTATATATTAATATTATATTATTAAAGTCTATTAAAAGTAAAATATTTTCTTAAATTTTCCTTTGTTATTAAAAAGAGTTTAAATTTTTTGATTCTGTGTTGGTAGCATTCTACTGAACTAAATTATAAGTGAATCTAAATAAATGAAATAAACTTTTTAAGTTATAATAATTTTATAATCATATAAAAATTTTGTAACTACTGCAATATTTATTTAAAAAAAAGAAACTAAATTATTTTAAAAGGAAATGTTAAAAGCTATAATAAACCTACATTGAGTTAGGCATTGTAATCTTCGATTTATTTTATGGATTCATATTACAATTATTAAAACTTTATTATTGTTTTATAGGAGAAAAGTCAATAAAAAATATTTCCTTTGTAGATATATTTATTTATAAAATATGATATTTTTTTTGTTCTGAGGAAAACAATGTTATAAATATAAATATAATTTAGTTAATACAAATAAATTAGTAAACTATGTATCAGGAAAATTGAGATAAGCTAATCACATAAAAAAATATCTAAACTAGGTACTTTTATAAATAAAACTAAATTGAAATAAAATTCATGTGTATAAAAATACAAAAATATATATTTTTAATATTAACAATATTATAAATTATTTAAAAGGAAATTATGAGGATTGTAATAAAGACAACTGAAAATGTAGAAGAAATTGACATGCAAATAATCAAATCCAAATTCTTTCTAATATACTGTATATTATTTCAAACAATTCCTAAGCAATGCTGGGCATATTTTGCTAGTTATACATTAAAAGTCATTATATTTAATTAGTAGGTCTAACCTGAAAATAGTGTGTATATCATCACATTAATGCATTTAAATCTAGTTTATTCAATAATAATTTACCTAACCTTTTGTTGTTTGAATTTTAGATCATTTGAGGCTCTGTTTTCCATATTATCTCAGATAATCAGGACTTTAGTGTACTTCCTTTTGTTAGAAAATACACTTATTGGTATAATTCATTGCTGTATATATTTACTGATCTTAAGATTTTTAATCAGTGCATTAGCATAATTCTTGCAAGTTAATCCATGATAGGAATGAGTCAAATAACAATTCATAATTATAAATTAACTTGAGATTTTTCTTATTATGAATATTAAAAATAAAATTCATGAGTTTAAAAGTTCATTCACTACTGTATATTGATTATTATTATTAAAGCAAGAAACAATTTATATTTTTAATCACAAGAAAAAAGAGGAAAATTTTCATATTGTAGTTTAATCCATCTTTTACTATATTTAAATTATACTATTATATTTACGAATATATTAACCATAAATGTTATTAAAATATTAAGTTCATTAAAGAAGTTTAGAAAACATTGTTTTAGAATAGTAATCTAGAATTTTGTTACTATGAAATTATTAATATTAAATAATATATAAAGTAATATAGTTTACATATATTTGCATATTGATTATAATAATTTATTTATTGAAAAATGCATTTTATTATTTTGTTCAGTGAAATAACAACCAGAGAATATTTGAAAAGACTTCCCGTTTTACGAGAAAGTACACTTAAAGAACATTTCTCAATATCATTGTGGTAAGTTTTTATATTAAGATAAGTATAGTGTAGGATTTTGAAATTAAAATTTACAGATAGTCCTTGACTTATGACATTGTAATTGTAAATGTCTAAAATTTATGGATTTCTCACTATTAATGTTTACTAATACAATATACATTATCTTAATAAGCATAAAAAACATAAAACTACAAGAATCAAACACAAAAAAAGATGCTTTCCATATATCAGACCATTGGATTAGGGACTCAAACCCATACAGTTGCATTTACCACTTACAGAATTGACTGATTACGTCAGTGTTGTAAATATGAATGGTCATAAGATGAGGGCTATCCATATAATAACATAAAAAATTAAACAATGAATAAAATTTTTATTTTTCTTCAATTAATTATATTGTATATGGGTTCCCATTAGAAACTTTGCATATTTCTAAATATACTAGGATTTTGTACTGCTCTCTTTTTTGATTCAACCTAATTTTGAAACAAGTCTATAATTAAGTTAAATTGGAATTACAGCAATAACATACATACTATTTGCTATTTGTATTTCATGAATAAAAACAATAAATGAAATTAAAAAAACTTGCCAAATTCAAATGGTGTTTTTTTTAATAGTGAATAATGAAATTAGATGAATTTAGATGGATAAAAACAAATAAACTTTCAATTAATATTTTTGTGATAAACATAGTAACTTTTATATTCATGCATTCAACATGTGCAAATTTATTTATTCATAATGAAATATTGATAACCATTTTTTAATATTCGTGAGTTAAAATTTGCTTATTTGTAGGAGGCACATCCTATATTATTTTAACCTATTCATTACAGTTGTTGGGAGGAGATGCTCAAAATAATATTTAACTAAAATTGCACTTTAATTAGCTAACCAAATTATTAACTTCCTGACTTGCAGTTGCATATTTGAATATCTTCAGTATCTCTCTATTCTTTCCATATGTTTTTAAAAAAATTGTTAATCATAAGTATCATATTGTATTATAGGAAAGGGGCATTTGCACAGTCCTAACACTGAGACCATCAGTGGTCTGTTATGAATCTCCAACAGGATCATCCCATAAGAAGCCCCATTTTAATCATGAAAAACAGTATTGTCTTCAATGGGACTGTAAAAAGAGCTTCTGGAGCAGAAAAATGCAACCCAAGATGATCATACCTTAGCCTGAAAGGGCCACACATTCACACAAAATGTGAGGAGGGGTTTCATTTCCTTCTTGACATCATCTACAAATTGGGGCTGTCAGCAATTAGATGAAGATGTCTTCTAAGATAATAGTATGCTATAAGGAGCCCTGTGGTAGCCTTGGCTTCATTTTTATACAATATAAACAATTCTTTAGTTCTCCATAAAAAAATGACCTAAAATAAGAACTTTTGCTTGCCTTAATCCAAGAGTAGACCTCCAGTGGGTAAGATGCTGAGCTGTCAACCAGTCCCTGACAACTTGCCCAAATGTGTCATATCTGATGCCTAGGGCAAGTTCAGATCCAATAAAGGGACGAGAAGCCCTCCTTGGCCAGCCCATCAGCAACTTCATTGCCCTCAATCCTTTTTTGCCCTGGCGCACAAATAAGTTGTATCTTGTTTCTGGTAGCCAATGAGAAGACAGCAATTCCATACAAGCTTAGAAGTGAAGCAGGAGCTATCAAGTGCTTTTAATGCAGTTTGATAGGATATAAATGTGTTTATTAACATATCCCCTATCAAGATTGATTTTAACATATGCAGAAATAGCATAGATATCTGCCTGAAAGACAGTGGCAAGCTGTCTGAGGGAATAAGAACAAGACATTCTCATTCCTTCATAGTAAACCCCCCTGCCCCAACATCAATAGTGGTTTTAGAACCATCTGTAAACCAGATCAGTCCACTCTTAATATTGTGACTAAATTCTCTTTCCCAGCCCTCTAAACTGGGAAAAACAACAGTGAAGGGCTTAAAGAAGTTAAATCTGGGCACCATATATCCTTAAACATCTCAAGAATGTGACTGTGTGACTTGTTCCATTCAAAAGATGAATGCTCCACTTTGCAGGTCCAAGAAGATATTCTTCTCCCACAAGAATGGAGCCTATAATAACCCTCCTGAGCACTAGTCTCAACATACAAATGCAAAGGAGGAATGCCCAAAAGGACTTCAAGATCAACTTCACAAAGGAGCAGTCCTCATAGCTCCTGTAATGCTGAGACATGCCAACCTTTGAATCTTTTCAAGTTCAGTTCTGCAAGTCTTAAACAAAACTCTTCACCACAAAATCATAAGTATCTGAAGAATAAATATAATCTGAATTCATTAATTATTGTTAATTGTTGATGAAATTATATCGTATAATTAGTTGAAAAGTAACATGAATTTATTGAAATATTGTCATTATTATTAAAATATATTTATTGATAAGTTTTTCTTTCATATCAATAATTTTTATTGTAATTTTTTATAAATTTTCAAATTATATCAAAAACCCAACATATATGAAAATTGACCCATCTCATACATAAATAGCTATAATATTCTTTACTTTGCTCTAATTGGCCTGCAAATGCATGGAACGACTTGCTGCTATAAAACAATAAAAGTGCCATGTTCATTTAAATAGCCTGAGGATGTTTACATTTGGATTTTCTCATTTTATACATAATGATTGCTAAAAATAAAGCAAAAAATGAACAAATAAGAAACATTATTATTTATTTTAACAGATTAATCAATATTTTTGTATTATAGACAATATTTTTTTTTCAGTTTTAACAATTACCATCTGAAACAGAGATTACAAATATTACTTTCAGATGGGAGTTGTTGTTGTCTACATTATTGGAGAGATTAGGATTATTAAACTAATACAAGACATTAGGCAGTTGAAGCATTGATTACTTTCTGAAAGTGAAACAAGAGATAGTCACGAATGAAAAGGACTCTATCTGAATATATGTCATATGGAAATAGTATCACTTCAACAAAAGTTGAATAAATGTACCCTGTGTTGATAAATGATAAATTTACCTAATCTAAATTGTTCAATATATTCATATATTTTTTATTGTGGTTTTCAATTTTATTATATTAATTTACGTATGATTCCTTTGCTTAAACAATTTTAAATTATATAGCATTTAATTTTGTGTTTAATATATTTTAATAATTGCAGTATAATATCAATTATTACTTGAATACCATGTATTTTATATCATTTTTTCATTTTGTTTTAATCTGTCATTGTTTAACAGTTCACATTCTAACTAAAAATGATTAATGATTGTCTATTTGTAGAAAAATATTTATTTCTGATGATGATTCATTGAGATTACACAATAGCACTGAAAAGGGCAATAGAAGTTTAATTTTAATACAGATATGGTACTCAGCCATAAATGTTTACTTCTGTGCATTATATCTATGTTAAATCTATTTCAATGCCCGGATACAGTAAATTTCAGCAAAGAAATAAAATCTCATTTACTTTTAAGCATTACTTTTCATTACCAAAAATATTTGGGTTATGTAGTAATGAAAGAAGAATTTTACAAGAGTTTTTTCACTCTCCTTTTCTAAAAGTTTTGACAATTATTCTAAGAATGGAGTCTACCAAAGAACTATTTTGAATTCAGAATCCAACTAAAAATATAATGTTAGCTTCAATATAAGATGATCTTTTATTTTCTACTTTCATTATCTTAAAAAAAATCTTATATTGTTTTTGAATCTTCTAAATAAATGTTTGATTAAAAAATAAGATTTTTGATAAAAATTTCAATATTTTGTAATGCTGCTCTGTATATAGTCATTCAACTTATGATAATCTTATTATACAATTATGTTTACAATATTCTGAATTTGTATACTTTCACAATATATTTGCTAAAAATACTTTTTCCATTTATTAAAAATTTAAAGTCAGCTGAATGGCTACATGGTAAAGCAAGTAGGTCTGTTATTATCTTGGTTTATTAATTTCCAGATTTTACATTCTTAAATACAATGAATAAAGGCTGTAATGGATAGTTCTTCCTGTTCCATGGTGCTTATTATAACCAAGTTTCACTGTAATTTAATTTATTCCTTTTATTATTAAATGAATTTTATTATTATACATTAAATATAAATATACTGTATTAAAATCTGAAGCTGAGTTACTGTTTTTATCCAGTAACTTGATTTCATGTTAGAGACAGATGTGAATATTCAAGGGGGGTAGAATTTGCAAAGTCACTAATTCTAATGAATACCAATAATAATAATAACTAAATACAATAACCTAATGGTTTAACAACTCTGCAAATCCAGAGTTCAGCCTGAACTCAGGTCTTTTATTACATTCTAAATTAAATCCAAAACAATCTAAATCAAAACTTGATATTTAACCGGCAAAAACAAAACAACCGTAAACTTACAACTAGAAGTATCAATTAAGTGTTAGATCGAAAACGATGTTAGAGACTTATACTAATAAATTGAATAAATTCTCAAAACAGGTTAAATGACAAAAAATATAAATTTATTAGACTCAAAACACTTACAAAAGTGTTAATCAAAGCTTTATTAAAACAATAATAAAGCAACAATCAATTAATCAACAAAACTTATTTAATCCAACTCAAATATTCAATTATTCACAAGAAATAAACCTTAAATACTACTTAAATTCTAATACCTCCACTACCGATACAAACTTCGAGCAATTGTAGATCTTTACAAGAAACTCAATTGTCAGTTAGCAAATTTCACGTTGATACCAACACCTCACTGTGTCATTGGACACAAATTGTTTTATACTAAATGATTACAGTCCCGAGCTTAGCTCATTTGCGTAACAATATCAAATTTATTAGCTTACAGAGTAATCAATTCATGTCATCCTCTTTACAATTTAATTATATACCAAACAAAACATCGATAAGAGATCATTCTTATATTCTCATATCGGCTCAGTGGTAGAACTTATTCAGATTGGATGACGTCACTAACTGAAAAACTTCCCTTGGAAGACGGATGTCCGTTCCGTAAACATGTGATTGCTAAATACTATGACGGAGAACATGGAAGTAAGTTAACTCTTTTATTCACAAGAAATAAACCTTAAATACTACTAAAATTTTAATACCTCCACTACCGATACAAACTTCGAGCAATTGTAGATCTTTACAAGAAACTCAATTGTCAGTTAGCAAATTTCACGTTGATACCAACACCTCACTGAGTCATTGGACACACATTGTTTTATACTAAATGATTACAGTCCTGAGCTTAGCTCATTTGCATAACAATATCAAATTTATTAGCTTACAGAGTAATCAATTCATTTCATCCTCTTTACAATTTAATTATATACCAAACAAAACATCGATAAGATATCGACTCAGTGGTAGAACTTATTCAAATTAGATGACATCACTAGCTGGGAAAGCTTGTTTGGAAGATGGATTCCTGTTCCGTAACACGTGATTGCTAACTACTGAGACTGAGAATGTGGAAGTAAGTTAACTCTTAAACAAAAATATAACACATTAAATAATATTGAAAATAATGATAAATAATAAAAGAGTATAACAAAATAATAAACAGGATAGGTCAGAGTTAGCCTCTTCACAAATTTATATATATTGAGGCACTTTACTATCATAGCTGCATTTCAGTCTATAATGGGTTATCAAAATATAATGACATGGCATGCAGAAAAGAACCTGAATTCTGTTATAAACATTTAAGCACCAAATAGATTCCAAAACATTTTATACTAGATCGATCTTAATGTTTTACATTTTACAAAATCCAGATATATTAATATGATATTAATCCATTTGTGGTTATGTAGTGTTTAATTACTTGTTTGTTTTATATAAAATCAAAATATCGTCCATATCTTAATTTTTAAATATTTTATTATTACAGTAATACCCCAGAATTGCATAATATGTGGGACTGGAAAGCATAATGCAAGTCAGGGTTCCAAATTTAATTTCAGGTACATAGGTTCTTAATTGGCTCTTTATTACCAAGAAAACAACAAATTATAAAAGTTTATAATATGTACAGGTAGGCCTCGATTAGTGCGAATAATTGGTTCCACAAATTTCTTGCACTATTCGAAGTATTAACTATATGTAAAATATGATAATTGGTTCTTGCTTTGTGAGATTCTGGCCATTAGCTAACCTCACGATGAACAACCACAATGCTAACTTAACACTAACTGTTTAAGAAATATTTACTTTCATCTAAAATAATAACTTATTACAGCTCTAAGACAGGAAAAAACAAATTTATTCGAAAAACAAGGCAGTAGCACTTTCGATTCTCTAGAATCCTCTTCAGCTACTCTGAAGAGGATTCTAGAGAATCGAAAGCACTACTGCTTTGTTTTTAGAATAAATTTGCTTTTTCCTGTCTTAGAGCTGTAATAAGTTATTATTTTAGATTAATGATAGACAGAGTAATATTTTTGTTTTTTATATTTACTTTCATATTTTACATTGTTGTTCATCATCTAAATTAATAACTTACCAGGAATTGCGTCTCATACCATCATCAAACCAACCGCCAGATCGAAACCAAAAGAGCAAATCGAAAGTGGAAGTGGAGCACTGCTTTTATGTTGCTTAATCACATCCATTTTTTGCTCTAGCATAATCACGAACCTCTTCTTTTTTTTGTTCCCTGTTTTATCGTCAAAAGTGTTCTTCCTTTTATCCATTTCAATACTTTTTAAAAGAGAAAATTCTGTACTATACTGTATGTATACGATAGCAAAGCTAAATAATAGTACAGTAATGTTAAACAGTTAACGGCAAAAAGCCCATCTTTCTGATGTTTCGCCCCTTCAAAGCCAAGTGACTGTTCTTGGACTGCTCGTTGTCCAATTTTACTAACTGAAAATTAATGGTAATTTGTTAATTGACATCATAAAAAGGAGGCGGAGCTTTATTAGTAAGATTGGTCTATGCTTACAACTTGCATTAATCAAATATTTGCTCGCACTAACTGAAAAATGGTATCAATTTTATAAGTCGTACTAATCGAAATCACATTATTCGAACTCGCACTAATCAAGGCCTACCTGTAGTTATAATTAAAGACACTTAATCAGCAAATGAAATATGTACAAATATGCATTATGCAATTGTGAAGCAAATAAATGGGCAAGGGGTCAGAATGAGAAATTATGTATCTACAAATTTATGTAAGTTGGGGTATTACTGTATTAAAAAAATTATTTTGATATTAAATATATATAATGATATTTTTAGTGAAGACAGGGTAATTGAATTTTATAAGAGACTTGTTGGACAAACAAAAGGAGAAGCTGTTGTAAAGTAAGACATTTGTATGTAAATAAAATTCAATTTAGTTAAAAATATTTATTTAAAAATTATTTTGGATACTAATCTTGAATTTGAAAATTTGTTTTAGTTATCTTAGTATTGTTGAAAGGTTACCAACTTATGGAATACATTATTATGAAGTAAAAGTAAGTATTATTAAATATTATCATGATCAGTCATTCATTTTTTATATATTCTATAAATGATTTTGTTATGATTTTCTACAGCAGAAATTCTCAGAAAATATTTGGTAGTAATTGCATTGCTATCCCTGAGAAATTTGCAATGGTGGTCACATTAATAGTATTTTTTAAATATTGCATTTTATTGAGGACTATTGTTTTATAAATTATTAATTTTCATAGTGCATACCTCACAATTTTGACTTTAATTTTTTTTATCAAAATAAACTATTTAAGAAGAATGAATTTTTATTCTAAAATGTATATTAATTTGTAATGACAGTTTTAATGATCATAAATTCGATGATAGAAACATAAATTAATTGAAAATTAAAGAGAAAAGTTTTTAATTTTTATTAAAAAAATCAGAAAATTTTAGTAATATAGCAATAATCTGAATCTGTATTGAGGAAGACTAACATAAATGAAAACTTATTATAAACATAAAAAACTTATTTTATTTATCTCCTATATTTAATTACTTTAGTAAAAATGTATTTAAAATAAATAACCAAAATTGTAAAATTTTTTATAAATGTTCAAAAATAGAATTTTCTGATAATTTGTTTCCACAAGAATTTCTGATATTATAAGTGGTAGACGATAGCTGAAACAGAAATCTCCAATTTACATAGATCTGTAATTATGTAGGTAAATTTTAGTTTAGGTCTGAGCCTGAATACATAGTCCTCTCCAGAGAAACTGAAAGTGTGGGACTCAGAATTGACTCCGGATCCTCCAAAATTGTAAACAACTGCTTACCATGCAATTTATATGCTTATATTTTATTTATTTATACATATATACACCTTATAAAAAATGATATTTTGGGTGTCCCCTTCATCAGAGTTGTAAAATAAATTAAAATCATACATGCTCTTATAAAAAAAGATCTGTAAGATTTTTCAAGTCTTTTCACCTTAAAATAAAGCAAATTTATATTACGAGATTCAAACTAAGGAACATCATAATTTTATCATATCAGAAGATCCTTTTATGAATTTTGTCACCATTTTCATATGTTTCTTAATTAGTTCTTCAATTGTTGGTAATCATAAAATTTTTGTATTTTGGTCTTTATCATTTGAAAAGATATATGGCATTTATTTTTCTAATTGCATGATAGCATACTTTATTCAACGAATTTAAACTTGATACAAGTCCAGAAGAATAAAAATGTATACCATAAACAATAAATGATATGAATGTGCATTAAACCAAGTTTTAAATATATATTCATCCTGTATTCTTTAAAAATATCTTGAAGTAAATGCAGATTTTCTAAATATTTGATTTATTATGTAGTTAATATGAAATTTATAGGACAGATGTTTATTTAGAATTAAGTCAAGGTCTTTCTGAGAATCTAATGGAATAAAATGAGCATCATTATACCTATCACTCTTGCTACTTCTATTTTGTAATGCAAAAATTGTATACTTTAATTTAGCTTCATTTATTATCATATTATTATTAATAATGAATCAGACTTTAATTTTTTTTAAATCATAAAATAAAGTTTGATCATTTGTATGCAGTATTTTAAAATCATCCAAATAAGCAATTATTGTTGATTCTATATTTAATATAAAATCTTGGTTCATATAATACACAAATAGAAAGGTAGTTATTGCTGATCCCAGAGCAATACTCAGAGTTAGAGCAAAAAGAAGTAGATGGACATCCTCATGTATTATCTTGTACTTTGGATTTTGCAATAATTTAATGATCCAATAGATAAATATATATTCAATACATGTTTCTTTAATTAATCTTCTATATAAAATACAGTACACTCCCGAGTATCCGGCCTAATGTGGCGGAAGGGCAGGCCGGATAACAAAAAAGCAGGATAGGCCGGAGTTCTATTGTATTTGTTCAGGTACTTCTCTTTGGTTAAGAGAAAAATGTTAAAGATCTCTCTAGATAAAGGAAGTTGTTTTTGTTAAACGTCGTCTCTGTTTATCCGCCAACTCTCATTACCCATTCTTACGTGCATCCCTCACTGCTCTTTAGGCCAACACCTGTCAACATCGTCCTCGGGCCTGCGGGCCTCACACAATGAACAACGAGCAGGACGCTACTCTTTTCCTGTCACAACTTGTATTTTGCACACGATAAGTAGGAGGATCGTAGCAGATGCCCGCTTCCATTGCCTTTACAATGTTGCCAATGCAACGCCTTGCCTTCCTCATTTAATTACGATAAAAGAAAACTAGATCGATAGTCACCAACCAGATACTTGGGAGTGTACTGTATTAATTTCAATAAAGTCAAAAGCGTCAGTTATATCTAGAAAAAGAACATGAGTATTATGATGATTTTCAAAATTTTTATAAATTAAATTATTAATATAACTATTTCTAATTCTAAGCCTTTGTGACCCACTAGTACTCTCTAACATATGCTCTGACATACATATATTTTGACTTATATAGTTGAACAATCACTTATGTAAATTAGACTGCCTATAATGTTGGAATATTCAGGATCTACAATAATGATAAATGATGATAAAATAAATTTAGCTTCTAGTAAGTTCTTCCAACTTGACATTATATTGGGTGACTTACAAGAATCCTGTCTAAAATACATAATTATGCAACACTAATGTTAAAACTTTTCAAAATAGTGGAACTAACACAACACTAATAACTGACGATATATATTAAAAATTTTTAAGAATAAGTCCATCCAATTTGGCATTCAGTAAACAAGCAGTTCTGGAAAATTAATCATCTACTTTCTAAGCACATCTTTTACTTTAGAATGATTAAATATAAGAGATTAAAATTTGATATCAAAATCATCTTCAATTAGTATATATGTTGAAAATCATAAAAATTTATTAAATAGTTCCATAGTTGTTATAGGGAAATTTTAGGTCATTGAATTATCTGGCCAGGTAATCAGTTAATATTGATCATTTGTTATTCTGAATTTGACAGTTTTTATACTCGGTACATAATTATTATATAATAGATTAATATTTTATGTTGAAAATTGATTTTTATCTGAATAATTATTGTTAGATTTTTATGTGGTTTTTTTTTTTTAAATTGAAGTATAAAATAATAATTTTTATTATTAAAATGAAGTTTTGATTTTTTAATTAATATTTATAGGATAAAAAAGGAATTTCTTGGTGGTTAGGTCTAAATCATAAAGGAATTAGTCAGTATGATCATTCAGATAGAAAGTCACCAAGACAAGTAAGTGAATTAAAGTGCTTTTTTCTTAAATATAAATTTTAAAATGTATTGTTGCAGATTAATAATGCTAATCAAAATTTATTTTACTAATTAATTTGCTTGCTTAGAAGTTTAATTATTACAATATGAGGAGATTGAATTTGATTTGCTTGTTGATAATCAAACTTAAATAAGTTAAGAAAACTTACTTTTATTGAAATCAAGTTCTAAGTTCCAAGAACCTTGAAATTATTTTGTCACAACATTATGTGACAAAATAATTAGCCGAATATTAAATCACATATTATGTGATTTAATATTCGGCTGTTTTAATTTAAAAAAAAATTTCATAGTTTTGGAATTTCATGTTTTTAAATGCATTCGACATATTTGAAATAACTGACAAGGTATCCTTTATACCAGAAATGCTTTTAAGTTTATTAAAGTATAATTCCTTTGTCCTACTGCTAATTGTGCTTTCTTGGAACTTAGAGCTTGTTGATAATATACTGACTGTAGAAAATGCTGAATTTAATTCTTTATCATTTTTACGAACTAAATATGTGGACATAAATGCTTTTTTGAGGTTAATCATATATAATAAAGGAATAAGCATGTGGAGTCCATATTTCTGCACATGTGCGAACTCCCCCACCAGAAGTGTTGCCTTTACTATTTTCTCTCGCTTCGAATCTTTAATCGCTTCTTTTAGAAAATTAGATCCCAATCTCATTATAAATTTTGCTTTAAATTATCATAGTTTATTTCATTAAATGTCTTTTTATAAATTTTGCTTTAAATTATCATAGTTTACTTCCTATTTATGTTTGCATACTTCTTTTTGTTATTGACTCAAATTTGGCTTTTTCGCTCGAAATATGCTGACTGTTCCCCAGATCGAGAGTTCAGTTTGCATTCGGTGCGTCGAAGCTATATTTATTGCATTTAAATAATATTTAATTTAGTTCAGAATTTAAATAATATTTTTCATTTCAGGAATTATAATTTTTTATTTTAAGATAAAAATTATAATTATCATCTAAATAACTGAATCGGTAAATTGATAGTTTGTTAGTTGCTAATTTCATGTAAAGAAAATTTCAAAGTTTGATCTGGAGAAAAAACAAGCAAAAGCATTATATATAAGGTTATGCTAAATAAATGAAAAAATCTCAAATTTGACAGAAAAGAAACAAATGTTTCGTTTTTGGTATATTTGGGCACATAGTGACAAGGGATAACTAGTATATTTATAATATGTAATTTATTGAAAACATTATCTTGAACTGAAATAAAACAGTTGTTTAAAATATTATATTCCAGTATAGCTACCTCATTATTGTAAGACAGTGGCAACTATTGTGAATACAAACTTTTGTTATAAACAATTACCATAAGTACAAATTGTTTTAAATCACTGTCATAAGTGGGAAACTGCCATATATGAAATAAATTCCCCTATAGTTAATAGCAGAATATGACCACTGTCTTACTCATATTTGTAAAAAATGACTGAAGAGTAGATTCTTTTTTTTTCCTGTTAGTAGCCTACCACATTTTTTTTGGTAGATCATTTCTCTTATCTCACACTTTCTAATATTCTTCTCACTTCATATTCATTTCTTTAAAAGTCAATTCAAAGTAGATTCTCTCTCAATAAATGTAAATATATTTGAAATGAGTGATTGTAAAAGAGAACTTTACCATCAAATTACTAAGATAAAGATTGTAACTTAATGATTTGAAGGCAAATCCCATTTGTCATACAAAATCAGCAATTAAATAAAATCTCCAATCTTGTATTGCATATTGGGTTGTTTAAAATTGTGTCTTTCAAGTTTCCTGTCCAAAATATGGAATTGATTTATTAATTTTTGTCTCTTGGAGTCCTAAATGTACAGGATGTCAAAAAAGTCTGGAAACAGGAAAATTTTATTTTTAAACAATATGTTGCATAGATTTTTATATAATGTACTCAGTATGATTTCTTTCAACCACCAGGCATCTTTGAAGATGATGTACTGTATTTCTATATATAGGTATCTTTTAACAAATTTTCAATTTAAAGAACAATATACAGGGTGTTCCTAAAGTCCACCGACAAACTTCCAGGGCAGGTTCTACTCATGAAAAAAAAAAATGTCCTATGAACACAGTGTCGGAAATGCATATTTAATGGATTATAGCTTTTCTAAAACAGAATTATTTTAGTAATACTCCACTGTATCGAATAAATCATAAGTAACTGAAATCGTATTATTAAAATACTTCTCAAGACAATTAACGTATTTTTAAAAGATAATTTATTCTAAAAACTTATCTTTAGAGACATGATGTTTTACCTAGAATGTAATTTTTGTGTGATTTAAAATTATTTGTCATGGGATAGTGTGAGGCCCACCAGCCCGCACATAAGACCCGAGAATGAAATTGACAGTTTCAATGACCGTTTCCATAATCAATGGATTGACAGGTGGTCCTGTCACATGGGCTGTGAGATTCCTGGATTTAAATCCATTGGACTAAACATTGGTGTATCATTCCGAAGTGTCTATGCCTGATGAACTCCAATAAAGAATTACGAATGGGTTTACAGACATCAAGAACATGCCTGGGATTTGTCAAAGAGTTACACTCTCATTTTCAAAATGTTTACAAGCCTATAATCAAGTCTGACAGAGGGCATTTCGAACATTTACTGTCATGCCCTCCTATAGCTTTGTTGTTATTGTTCAGTTTTACTAAAATATGTAAAAAATAAGGTCATTTTGTTTTGCAATTAAAAAAAAGTTAATTGAATTGTTGTTGGAGATATTTTTAAATGTTATAAAGGACGTTGATATATATTACGTGCGAATTAATACATTCTATGTCTTTCAGGTGAAAAACCGGTTTATCTCGAAAAATATGCATTTCTGATCATAAGACATTTTTTTATTTATTTTCATAAGTAGAACCTGCCCTGAAAGTTTGTCGGTGGACTTTAGGAACACCCTGTATATCTATATCACTTTTTCATTTTGCAAAGAAACTGTTTCATAATCACTCAATTATTCACTGTAATTTGTTTAAATCAATAATTTTTTGATTATTTTTTTTAACTGATTGCATCAAATTTATCATATATGCTAGTGATTTTAAGGCAAAATTTACTTCTGACTTTCTACAGGATCTGATATCGAATACAGTGCGTGGCATATACCAATAATATGAGTATCCATAATGTATTTGCTACATTTTTCAAAAGGTTTTGCAACTATGGATAGTTCTCATGTTTATAAGCTAATTTGGACCTAGAAATTGTTCATAAAATAAGAACTTTTAAACCAACAATCAATTTCCCGTAGACAATGTTAAAATCAATATGTTTTGTTTTGAACAATGCAATTTGACCACAGTAAAATTAACTAAAGGCCAATGAAATCAATAAGTTATGATTAAATAACAATTTATCTATCTGAAGATGAAAATATAGCAAATTATAGTAATAGAGAAATTATTTGTTTTGAGGTTACTTTCTTTATACTGTTTTTATCCGTGAACTGTAGAAAAAAGTCTAATCTTAGTCCTATGATTAAATGTTTTTTTCTATATTATTTATTTTTTTATCACTGTTAAAGAATTTTTATTCTATTATTATTAATAGATAAGTAGATGATCTTTTACACAAATGAACTAGTGTCTTAGTTAGAAACCAGGAATGGAAGTTATTTACATAATATGCTGATAAAACCAGAGGGCACTCTATTTCTGCTTTTTAACTGCCATTTTGTTTTTTCCAATTTCATAGCAGACAACAGTTTTTGTTACAAGTTCAGTCATATTATTATAGCTACATATATGTTTTGAAATCTGTTTTATGAATGCTTATCATTTATTTATTGCAACTAAGGTTCATATTTTCAATTTTTTTAATACTTCATATTTGAAAAAATCTCAAACTTGGGACTCATTAAGCATGAATTCATAAATTGAGAACTAGCTGTATATAAAATTATTTAACTTTCTAAAACAATGATTATACATTATTCCATATATATGAATCTCTGATATATTTTTTATATATCTAAAAATTTGAACTATGAAAGAATTTTTGTTGTTCAGTTGGAATATGCTAAATCTAATCAATGTAATGATTCAAATAAATAAATTATTTTGGGTTTGTTAGTTTTATTAGAATATTTAACAAATAGAATTAAGAACATCAATACTGATTTCTAGAAAATTATATTCATTTTTGCTAATAATTTAACAGAATGAAGATTTTTTTAAGAATTACATAAATTTAAAATAATATTTGATGAAAATTTAAAAATTTTTAACTAATAAATAAACTTACAATGATTGGGAAGTTTATTGTTGTATTTATTTAAATTTAAAGATCACTGCATTTAGTGGCTCTGAATAATATTTTATTATATAATTTAACATCAATAAGTAAAATGATGGTGACTTTCTGGCACTCAAAAATCAATTGGAAATTTTTATGTAGGAATTAATTGGGAATAAGTTTTTGATTTCCAGTTAATTCTTACTCTAGCCTAATTGCTTTATTATATTTAGGGTTTTCAAAAAAGGTGCAGAAAACATTTAGGAACTAGCATCAGAAATTAATAATTGAACCGTTTATTTTGAAAGTGGCTTAAGCCTATTTTTCAAAAAAATTAAGTTATCATTTATAATAGTTACAATTCTATGTGATTTTGTCATTTTTAAAAAATTAACTAGTGAATGGAATGGTAAAAAATTTATTTTGAAAGTGGCTTAAGTCCATGTTTGAAAGTTATTTTGCATATACACAAATGTTTTTCTCATAGCAATAATCAGTACTAATGAATTTTAAATGTCATTAGACATCATTGTTACTCTGGTGAACTGCTGAATGGGGTAAAAACCAGATATTTGTTTTGGCTTGTACGTTAAAGTTATCATAAATCTGCTTATGTCACAACATGGTGGCAACAATAGAAATCTTTAAAATTGCAATAAAATGAATGATTTTGTATAATTTATTGATGCTATGTTATTTTAGGTGTTTATATGCCTGTTTTAAATATTATTTTATGATTATATTTCAAAAAGAATGCCTGTTTTAAGTATTATTTTGTGATTAGTTTCAGATAATTTTCTTTTTGAAATATAAGATTAGTAGAAGTAACACAGATAAACTGTGACTTATATGCTTAGTTTATTGACTCAAAAATGTCACAGTGCCAAAATAATTAATGTATCGCTATGAATTTCATAAGATACGAATTTGCAGAATATTTTTTAGTTCCTGAGTTTTATAAGAATTTTCTTCGAGAGTCAGGGAGATATAAATATAATTTGACTATATAATTTTTATTGAAAGTGATTATGTTCTATTTTTAGTTTTATAACACAAAATTATATATTTTACTATTTATTTTAAAAGCTATTATATTTCTTTTCAAGGACTTATCCTTTTTCAAAAATTAAAAAAGTCATTTTGTTAATTTTGAAAGTGGTTTAAGTCCATTTATGACCATCAAAAATGTTCTATGTTTTAAATAATGTTTATTAAAGTTAATTGCATTAGTAAATTACACATTTTTTTAAAGGCAGCAATATTTATATTACCATGTTATTAGTAACCAATATTTTTAAATTGATTCAAACACAAACTTTTAACATCTCTATTTAAAAACAAATGGACTTATGCCACTTTCAAAATAAATGGCTCAATTAATTTCTGATGATGATTCCTAAACGTTTTCTGGCCAAAATTTTTTATTTTAAAAGATTTTTATGAAAATTTGTTTGATTTTAATATTTTTTGGAAATTAGCTTTTTTTCTCTTCTTCCTTTACTATATTCTAGATCAGTGGTGTGCAAACTATTTTCATATCCGACCCCTCCCCATTTTGTGTAAAATTTTGTTGCAACCCCTGGATAGATAGTAGACATTTTTTAATCGTCAACGTAGTTAACGTGAAATTCTTTCTGGGATTTGGCTTATATTTCTGCCTTATTAGACATCTGAATAAAACACACAATTTTATGAAACAATGGTTTTTATTTATGCATATGGGTATTAATATTTTTATAATGAAAAATACTTTTTAAAAAACTTTACATCATAAGAATTCAATGTGAGGTAGGCACTGTACTAATACAGACAATTGTTTTCGTAAAAAATATAGTTCTATTTTTTTATAAATAATATAATTTTATTTCACTATTTTACTGATACCTGATACTTATTAACGAAAAGCCATATATTTTTTATTGTCAAATAAATTTCTTTGAATTTGGCAACCCACAAAAATTTTCATCAATACAGTGCTCCCCGGATATAACACTCTTGTTTATACTGCAAATTCGGATATACCACGGGTCTTTCCTGTTCCCCATTTGTTTGAAAGAGATTCTGAGAAAAATATAATACATCGCATAATCGACATCCATCTGTCACAATACGATTATGTATTGCAGAAAAAGGAAAATTATGAACTTTCTTAAATAAATTGGACAGCTTTCTCTTGTTCTCTAATTTAGAATCACTAAATTAAAAATAAGAGAAGCCATTGGTTATAGTACAGTTGTCTTATAATGTGGATCGGATCATCATCTTGCAAACCTGCGTTATAACCAGAAACCACTGTACTAATTTCTAGAAAATTGTATTTATCTTTGCTAATAATTTAGCAGAATGAAGATGTTTTTGAAGAATTACATAAATTTAAAATAATTTTTGATGAAAATTTAAAAATTTTTAACTAAAAAAAAAATTACAATGATTGGAAAGTTTATTGTTTTATTATATTTACAGTGGTGCAGACCCATGGTTTGCACACTACTGTTCTAGATTACTATACTGTTTTGATAATATATTGAAATAAGTTAATTACTGAAAATTTTTTATAAAATTAATTTTTTATTGGATGAATTATAAAATCTTAAAAATTTAAAAAATATTATAATATCAAAATATTGCTTAATTCTAAACTAAAATTTTAAAAATAACTGCTGATAACAGGAATAAACATAATACCTCAATAATAGCACTCAACAACAGTTGATAAATAATAATTTAATGTAATGTTTTTGGTTATTTAAACAATTGAAAACATTACATTAAATTATATTATTTTTTATCAACTGCTGTTGAGTGCTATTATTTGAGATATATTGTATAATTCTGTTAAAATAAGCATGTTTTTTTTATTAAATTTGTTTTAATCATTTAAAATGAAATTAATCATTGATTTTTTACTTCAAAAAAATTTTTAAAGTAAAAAATCAATGATTAATTTCATTTTAAATAATTAAAACAAATTTTTATCAAAAAGTAAAAAAATATGAGTGTGAACAAACAACTGCCATTAAAATTGGTGTAGCACTTTTATTGTTTTATTACTGCTATTCCTTGCCCACGCTTTTCCTGCCAAGCCCTGCAGAATTGTGGTTGTACAGGGTTAATAAGCCATCTAGGGTCCAATTAGAGCAAAGTAAAAAATATTATCACTCTATTTATGATAACAATTTTCATGTATGTTAGTATTTTTTGATATAAATTCAAAAATTTATAAAAAATTTAAATAAAAATAATTGAAATAAAGGGGAAAAAGTGAATAAATATAAATTATTATTAATAATGACAATGTTTCAATAAATATATGTAAATTTTGAGCTAATTATACAACATAAATTAATATTCATTAATGAAAATTTGCATATTAATTGGTTTTTATGAATATTTTTTTGAAAATATGATCCAACTTTCTTCATTCATGGTTTATTTTATTTAGAAGGCTTATTATTGTCCAAAAATAACAGTTATTTTATAATGATATATAATGATTCATCCTATATTAATATTATTGGAATAAACTGAAACATGAAAGTAGGAATTAAATACTAATTTATTTAGAGAACATTTTCAGCTAGTCAATAGCCATCATCAGTCAAACGTATAATAATGGCTATCTATTAGCTGAAAATGTTCTCTAAATAAATTAGTATTTAATTCCTACTTTCGTGTTTCAGTTAATTCCAATAGCAGTTATTTTGTTGGATGGCTAAATCTTCATTAAAAAAAAAGTTTTTTTGTTGATCTCATATACTGGCACAAAAAGTTATGAAAAAATAAAATTCAAAAATTACATTGGTAGAGAATAAAAAACATAATAATAAATTTTAAAAATTTCAGAAAATTTTGATGAAAATTAAGCACAGTATGATAATTTTTTGCATATTAATTAGGCTTAATTACTTAAATTACCAGCTTGTTATTACTATCTATTTTTTGTTCAGTTTTGGCACACAAAGGATTAAAAGTTTTTTCTACCCTGATCTATACATTACATATTTTACAAGAAGCCTAATTTTTAAGGCAAATGCTAATATTATGTTATATATTGTAGTAAAACTTTTGGCTTTGTATCACATATAAATGCTACTGACAGCACTTATATAAATGTTAGCATGTATAAGTATTTAACATGTCTTTTTCACTTTTCAATTTTGTAATTATTGTTTAATTTATTAACAAATGATAATAATATACAATTTGATTATGTCATATTTCAGTTTAAAGAAATTTAAAAATTAATTATATTATATGCTTTTACCCATCATATAAAAGCTTTTGATAAAACAATAAATTATCAATAATTTATATTTTATACGGATCATTCCATATAAAATCAGCCAAATTTAAACAAAGTGGTCGCTGCATGATTTTTGATTTTGATGAGTTTTGGCATGTTGTTTATGTATATTCCCAAAGGCTCAAAAGTATTATTATTTACTTTAAAAAAAATTTAATTTCTGAGATATGAGAAAGAATATGTATGGAGGCAGACTAAAATTTGTATATTTTGTACTTTTTATAATCGCCTGTAGTTTTTTATGTGATTAGCACCGAGAGGTGGAATAGGTATCACTTAAAAGCATATAAAATGAGGTTTTCAACCTTGTATATTTTGTTTAAAAAATTCTAGGATTAACTAGTGTTTTGACACTCCAAACTCTGCAGAGGAAGATTGCATTTTTTCATAACTTAAGAGTTTTTAACACTAACACAAACAGAGATAACAAAGTTTTTTCTTAATCTCTCATTACCCAAGCATAAGTAGATTTACAATAAAAATTATGAACCTTATTCTTTTATTCCTTCATATTAAAAAAAATGGTCAAACCTGGAAAAAATTTAAAATTTATCAACTTTGAAGATAAAAATTTCTTTGTGGGAGTGCAGCAAAAAATCTGAAAATTTTGTGGTTTATACTACATTTAATATAGACTGAAATAATAACAAATTTGAGTTTGGCTTTTTTTCCATTTTTGTGGGAGATGTAATCAAACTCAGGGAAAATGCAATAAATATTCCATATTAATATCATAAGAAATCATAGTCCTAGTAAAACATATTTAGCAGATGTTTTTAATTCACACCACTTTTGAAGTTAGGTAACTCTTTTTTATGATTAAATAAATTTTGAGCTATTTTTTAATTAATTGATGTTATCCTTTTGATTAAATAATAAAAAAATTGTTTTTTTGAATGTTGTTTATTAAACATATTTTATCGTAATATCGCAATCAAATTTCATTTTTATCACTGAAGTGGCGACATGATTCCATACTTGATACGTCATCCTTTCTAGAATAATCTATTTATTTTGCACTCGGTTCTTAGCAATTTTCTAATCTATACAACCAATAACAGTTTTATTATTATTCCATTGGTTAGCCGTTTAGCCAATAAGGATACTTAACACTTATCTGATGCGCACACGACTACTGACGAAACGAGTGCAATTTTTCAACACGGTCTGCTATCTGTTGAACACGGCACGAAAATGACGTCAGAACTGAGGAATAAAAAGGTTGGCGCACTATATCCAATCAAAGTTTTGTTTCGAATTGGAAGGCGTTTCTCAACCAAAGATGGAAAGTGGTAAGTTTTTCAAATTATTTTTATTTTAATTTACTTTTTCTAAGAAATAACTTTTTTTTTTTTAAACTAGTTAATTTATTTCGTTAAAATAAAACACTTAAAAATAAATTTTCTAGAATTTTAGTAGTAAAGGAAATTTTTTTTTAAATAATAAAATTTAATTTATTATATTATGAAATTAAAAACTAATTAT